>VZRZ01001330.1:1537502-1711753 GCA_013398175.1 Climacteris rufus
TTTTTTTTTTTTGTCCTTCCAGCTCACAGTCATTAATCCTTCATGATAATCTTGCTGCTAATCCTAGGCATACTGCTTCTACACTGCAGACCTGGGCCTTTACTGTAGTAATGGGTGATGTCAGTGATGTTAAGAAGTCTTGAAACTTGTTTTCAGATCAGAGAAGCAAACCAAGTGTAAGAGTTACTCAAGCCTTTGGATAACCCAAGTCCTCCCTGTCAATCAGCAACTCTTGCTTTTAGTTGCCCTCTAGACTTGCTGCTTTATTGAACAGAAAGACCTTCACCTTTTAGCTTCTGAACGTGAGGGAGGGAGAGAGGGAGACAAGCTTATCTCACACCTCTGTGTTTTCTATTGACTTCTCTTTGCTTCTTTTCCAAGGAGGGTACTTGCATAATTTATCCTTTTCCTACTCTTAGCACTCATCTGGGAACCATCACATGATCCTTCACACATTTCACATTTATCTGTGGAGATTGATTTGCTAGGCCTATTATCTTCACTTGGAAGATATGGAAGGTTTACCCACGATGTTATTGAGAAACTCCAGAATACAGAAAACCTCTCGCAGTTTTTCCTCCCTTTAGCACTGTGGCCCACACAGCATCTTTAAAGCTGATGTTCCTCGAGATCCACAAGGGGGTTTCACCAGCTCAGTGCTCAGCCTCACCACTGAAGTCACTTAGCTCTGTCCAGGCAGTGGTCCAAAACGGTTTTTTTTTCAGCAATTAGTAGGGAAAAGACCCATACTCAAACACAACAGATTTTGGTTTGCAAAGAAAGTCACATGCTGCTGTGAGCTGTCATGGTGCAGGATCAGGATCCTGCTGGATGACCAAGTCAGCTCTCTGGCAAGATGACCAATTAGTTTGGATAGTTTACATTCCTTTCTTTTCACTGGTATTTGTGCAGTATTTTCCAAATATATGAAAGAAAAATAAGAGAATTTGTTGATCTTCCTAATACAGTATAAGAAAAATATGTTATTTTTGATTCCTTTTCAAGGTTTCACCCAATAATAAACAGTGGTAAAACACTTTACTTGATATGTCTCTTTATGTGCCAAATAATTAGTTCTTTCTTACACTATTGAAATGGCTGAAGTGCAGAGTAGGGAAAGACTTTGCATGAGTGAGATTTAGGATCCAAAATACACACTCATGAGTTCTGGGTTGTGCAAGTCAGCATAGGTTTACCTGCCTTCTTGAGGAAATGCCCACCACCAATTCAGTGATTGAAACTGCTGCTCTGGCCGTGCTCTGAGGGCTTATACCAAATTACTGCACTCAGTCACCTGTGCTCACATCGACTCCCTCCAGCTCCTAGAAAATCCCTTATTTTATGTCTGTGCCTTTGTTCCAGCAGCCTCAGGGATATAACCTCTAGGCTCTGGTGCAGCAAATTAAAGATGTTAAATTCCATCCAGCCCCGGCTCACCTCTTTTCCCTCCCATGTAAAATCCATTGGGATGACTGTGCAGCTTTCAGACACCATTTCACTGGGTGTATCTTGAGCAGCCACGCTGGCTTCCTGCAAGTAAAACTCTCCTGTTTGCCATTTTTCTCAAACAAGCTGAGTGCACCTGGTGGTTCATGCTCTGACTTTTCAATAAGCAGATGATGGATGTTTCTTGACTGAGTTATGCTTGAAAACATTGAGTACCTGTGTGTTTGTACACGAATGTGTGGCTGCTGCTCTGAAGGTTTAACCAGGATTTTGCTACTAAGAAGGTCTTAGAAGGTCCTGTGATCACAGATGATGACATTTTGAATCGGTGTGAGTGTAAGACTTCCCTGTGAACCAAACCTGTTCACAAAGTTGTGTCCAGATCTGTGCTCATCAAAGCATGGTGTCACCTGCACTCTGGGCCCCTGTGCCTGGATCTGCTTTCAGGATAGGTTTCCATGAATCCAAACAAGAGGGTGTTGTTGAAAATTTTGGAGCCCTTGAACAGTATAGGGAGCTTACAGAAACATGCAGTCTTTGAGGACCTTCCAGGCCAAGTTCTGTTGTGAAACCCAAGGAAATTGGTTCCCTATGTGAATTGGTGGGACATCACAGCAGCAGCGGCTCCACTGATGGAGGATTTGCTTTATTAGCAGGGCTTGATGTTCCATGGCACATGGCAGGCAGTTGACAATGCACAGCAGAAAGCTGAGAAATCCTTAGCATAAAATCCTGAGGCAAGTGGTAGGCACGGTGTCAAAATGACTGACTGAACCATAAAAAGAAGTGAGTAGGTGCCTGTTTCCAAACAGCAGTGCCGTATAATGGCAGCACACGGAGAGACATTGGTGGGAGGATAAAGGGCTCTGAGGCAAAAAGTGTCAGACAGAGAGAAATAAAGATTTATTCAAAACAGGTAGAGGAAGGAGCTCCCTGCTCCCGGAGAGGTGCTGGGAAGGGTTAACACTCACAGGGACGTCTGAAGCTGAGGCTGCCTGGTAAAGATGAGGAAGGCCACATCAGACTTGGAGAGGCCTTTTCAATGCTCCAAGTTTTTGTTAGTTTTTTTTTTTCCTTTGCTGACAAAGGAGTGAGGGACTTTTTCAAAGGTATTAGGTAACAAGGCTCCAGTCTACAATTTTTTGGGTATCAGAGGGTTCATGTTACAGAGTTACCTGAAGATAAGCCAGCACTTACATACCCACGGTGTCTGCCTATCTCTTTACAAATGTTGCCATGGTCTTTGGTCTTAAAGTAGATTTTAAAGTACTAAAATTTATCTGAGTTTTTTTCCCTTTTTTATATCATACGAAACTTGTTTTTATTCTATTTCTTAAGAAAAGGTTTATGAAAAAATGATGTAGAATTTTCCAGCCCGCTGTCCTGAGACATATAAAATCCAAGGGAGATCCGTGAAATTTAAAACCAGACCACAGTCACAGATCAGCAAAAAGAGACTCCCAAATGCGCTTATTATTTCATAGGTGTTTCAGAACATGTTGAAAACACACTGAAAAAAAAGTTTAAGGATTACAAATCTGCTTTGTCAAAGGAATTTTATCAGTTGGTATCCTTAAGGATATGGGGCCATTAAGTGTACTGGAGCCTATTGAAGAAATCTGTTTCTTCTTGTAGAAAGCATCCTGTAGATCTTAAAGGTCAGGGGATAAGGGCCCTGTCAGATCTTCTTTTCAAGTCACATAGGTAAAGTTGATATAAAAGGAACATCTACTTTAATGATGCTCACTTTTCTGTGAGGCAATACAGCAGTTGTGTGTTAAAAGTATGTAAGTATGTGCATAGCTTATATAAGGGATTATTTCTGGGCCACTTATTATGATGTGTATATGCCTAATGATGCGGAACATGCCATTGCACACTGCCAGACTTTTAAAAGAACCTAGCTTTTATATCAATCTTTCTTTCCTTTTTGCTACTAAAGTGAATACTGGTATTAAGTTTTTATAACATACAGCTTGGTTTTGGGTTTTTATTTCTTTTCAGACCAGGCAAAGCCCAGTTTGCATGTAACATCACTAGATGATGCAGAATGTCTCCGATCTAAAGAGCTCCTTTCGACCCCGACCAGTCACACTTCCTCTAATTCAAAGTCCACCCGCAACATCCCTCGAAGACATACAGTAGGTGGCCCTCGCAGTTCCAAAGAAATATTGGGAATGCAAACCTCAGAAATGGACAGGAAGAGAGAGGCTTTTCTTGAGCATCTGAAACAGAAATATCCCCACCATGCCACAGCAATAATGGGACACCAGGAGAGACTGAGAGATCAGGTAAGGAAGTCAAATTTGTATCATGTTTTTTGTTTAACAGACCATATAATTCCTGCAAAATTGAGTGTTACCTCATTACAAAAGGTAAGAATGTAGCAAAGTATTAAGCAAAGTTTTTGGATGTGGCCTGCAATTCAGTTGTTGCATTGAAATTCAAAGAAACAATAATAAAAATGAATCTATTAAATATTGCCTTTGAATTGTTTGTTGAAACTGACATTTCTGAAGAGCTTTTCATTTTTCTTAGAGCATACACAGAGAAAGGGATGAAGGTGAGACTTGATCTTAGTGTATGGGTCTCAATCTACTTTCCACAGCTGAAGGGAAAATTTGGAACAGCTGTTAACTTCTGTTACACTCTCAGTATTGGCACCGCTGCCCAGGAGAAAACAAAATATCTGCAGAGTGTGTCTGTATGCTTTATCTGGCTCTGTTACGCTTTCATTTGCTTTCTTTTCTATTTTTGAGTTTTGTAATGCAAACAGAACAGACTTATCCATAACTATCTGCCTCCTCCAAGCAGCTTTGACACCCACATTCGTCTGTCAGCAGCGTACCTTGGGGTGGTTTGCTTCTGCCTGCAGCTGCTTGCCAGCAGCCAGCAGTAGTGCAGGGTCAGGGGAGAGGTGACACGCTGCTGTGCTCCTCAGAGCAGGTGGAGGCTGCCCACACGCCGACCTCCCGTGTGCAGGGAGTGCTGTGCAAGGAGCTCCTCCAAACTCTGGTTTTGGGTGCAACGAGAGAGTTTAATCTGTTCAGCTTTACAGGCAATCTACTGTCTATTTCAGATTTTTTTTTTTTTTTCAATCAATCATCAGAATCTGGAGTTTGGTCTAAAAGATCTTGTGCTTATTAGTCTCAGTTTAACAAATGATTGACAGCAAACCGTTTCGTAAAAGTGTTTTTTTCCCTAGTGGTTTATGGGTATTTCAGCACTAACAGCAAATTAATTGTAAATAAGGGGAAAAAAAACAAGTTGGAAAAATATTTTACTCTGTTATGGAAGTTTTCAGTGAATCCCAAGCTTCTTTGAAGCTTTGCAAGCTTGAGAGGCTTTGAAGATCAGACTGTT
The DNA here is from genome assembly GCA_013398175.1 of Climacteris rufus. NCBI lineage: Eukaryota > Metazoa > Chordata > Aves > Passeriformes > Climacteridae > Climacteris > Climacteris rufus. Next base: position 1,542,312 of record VZRZ01001330.1, read on the forward strand.
GTTACAGGTTTGGAAAGATTGTAATTTGTTAACTTACCCCTAGAACTTCTCTTTTACAGGGTCTCTAGAGATCCCAGGTGGTAACGCTGTTAGAACCCATATGTATCCAGCTAAAATTTCTGCAAGATTTCAGCTCTAATGAGGATGATCTATTCCTTATTTTTAAACAGCTTTACTCCTTTCCTTTGAAAGTCTTGACTTTTTTTTCTCCCCACTTATCTCTTCCATGAACTTTAGTGACTGTGTGGAATGTGCTGGGTGGTGGATAAAGATAGCATACAAATTAAATAAAGGGGGTGGGAGGGGGGTGAAATCCAGAGATTAGATCTTTTGGAGTCATGTAAATATTTAGTTCCAGTGTTGCAGACACTGCAAACCTAGTTTGAACAGCCTACAGCATTACACCCTACACATTTTGTAATTTGAGCCTTTTCTGAAGGCAATAAATTACAGAAGGAATGCAGTAACTGCTCTTGATATTTGTTTAAAATGTGTCTTTCTTGCTAATTTATTGGGGGTAAAATTCATTCTCAAGCTTCTATTTTTTGGTGATTAGACATACATATTATATGTGTTGTGTGTAATGAGTTTTTTAACAATTTTAAAGCAAAATAAAATTGCTATTAGAGCATCAAAATATCTTTCTTGAAAATGGGAAAGACTGAAGACTCCCTCCATTCAGCATTACTTAAAAAAAATTACAAACTCAACTGAAACCACATTAAAACATGCAGAAATAAGTTACACAAATTGACTGTAAGAAAGTTGTTTACTTGGCATGTGATGTATCAACTGTCGGCTCATCAGATGCAGTAGGACTGTGATAATCATGGTATTACAGTTCAGAGGGGGATTTTCTTACCAGCTGTGTCTCTGATACACCCACGTATCTGTATTTTTTGTGTGTGTGTTTGTGTGTGTTTGTATGTAACTGCCTATAGATACACATAGGTATGTGTATTTGTATATACATAGCTATGTGTTTGTGTGTATGCATGCATGTGCACGTATAATACGTGCTTTCTTAGCCACTCCATGAATAAGAACATAGTATAACTTTGCCTTGGAAGGTGTATATGTGTGTTTAGCATTCGTACTTGCTTGTTTCCACCTTATATATGTATGTGTGTAGTGGTGGTATGAGACAAACCACATACACACGTAGTAGGTATGTGTATGTAACACATATGTGTATCAGAACCAAAACCTGTGAGATGTGTGGGAAGACATGAATTGAAATGTCACAATTTATTTTCCAGGTTCCTTTTCTCCCTTCTTACTTCTTCAGCTGCTCCAATATCTGGAAAGTGGCAACATTGTCCATGGTGGGAATTTCCCCACTGTAGGACACCTATCAAGGATAGTAGCTAATACAACACTGTTTTCTAATCTCTCTGTCAAATGGTGCAGCTGAAACATAAACTACTCCATTATTTACAGTCAGGAGGTAGCCCCCAGTTCGTATAATTTCTCTTCCAGGTTGCTCTAAACCCTGTCAGGTCCACAACCAACAGAAAATCAAGATTGGTAATTGTCTTCTTTTTTAGTGTGGACTTTCTTCATTTGTCTATTTTAGCCATCAGTATCTGATTATGGCAAACTGACCCCTTTTTTGCAGAAAATAAACATCAGGGAAAAATATTTGGTGCTGTCAGATCCTACTGTATCACTTCCACCAGCAAGGTCAGCTTTGAATGTTGCCCACATCTTCCACTATGCACTAATGGTTTCCTCCAGGCTTCCTTTATTCAGATAAATCCCTCCATGGATGTGCCTCCTGAGGACCCATTTCTGCTCTTGATAATCTGCCACGAATCAGAAGTGCAATCATGGCCAGGTAAAATGCCAGCAGGGATTACTGGTGGTTAGTTAGCGTGGTGACCTGAAGCCTCCCGGCTGTGCACACAGATCGTTTCTCCTCTGCAGGTTTGGTGCCCTGTTTGTGACACCCTGTGCTGGAAAGGAAAGCTCACAGACACAGGGGCCGTCTTTATTTGCACAAGGGACTTGGGATACCACAGCAATGCAAACAGCCTGGAGCTAAGCCGGTCTGCAGAAAACTGGAGCATGACTTTGCAGCAGCCTGGGGGTGCAGATGGGCCCCGCCATGTGCACCCCAATACCAGGGAATGCAGCACCCTACGGCCACAGCTCTGCGACCTCCCAGTGCAGGTTTTCCCCCTTCTAACATGAGACTGCAGCTGGGCACCAGAGCTCCCTCCACCTGGAAGCCTGTAAAGCCGAGGAACAATATATATTTTTTTTAGGTAATGCAAGTTTCTGCAGGAGCTTTGAATACCTTACCTCTGCCAAGGCTGTCTCGTCTGTGGTAATGAAAGGAAGGTGCTAATGTAATCCCCAGGAAAGTTAGAAAGAAAAAAGAGAAAGCAAGAAGGAAACAGTCTGGGTCATTTTCAGTTTGAGATGGTGTGAATCATCTGCTGTGGAGCTCATGGCAGAACGCAGTCACCCACTTAAATGAGGTTGACTCCGGTCAGCAGAGAAGGAAAGAGCAGGAACAAGTGTAAAAGCTGTGTCTGTAGCTGCAAGGATGAAAAGGAGTTAGCAATTAAGAGGTTAAAATGCTAACCTGGCCATGGGAGGGGGTAATCCCTGCTGTGAACCTGTTTTACAAGTCACCTCTAAAAAAACCTTTCTGAGGGGCAGAGAACAAAAATGAATGTGTAGAAGTTTTTCAGAGCAGGAGCTTGTGAGCCTGGGGTAAAAAAGTGAGCTGGAAGAAGTTTGCCACAGCTTTCTTCAGTTGTTGTTTGACTAGGAAATAGGCTGGGAGGTGTGGAAGGGTCAGGAGCAGCTCTAGTGCTTCAGGCGGTGCTCCGTGAAGAAAAAAATTTCTTGGCAAATGAAATTAGATTTCAATCAATTAAAAACAAAAATCAAATCCTTCCGGTGCCTTTGCAGGGCTGATTGCCTAGAAAATGGTGGTTGAGGGGGTTTTGTTATGTTCATTTAGGTCTGAACATGACAGGTAACTCTGGCATCTGGGCAGGTGTGGCTAAGGTTGCCATGGAGATCCATGATGTCATGCTTGATAGAGCATGTCAAGACAGCTAATCTAACATGTAGATGTTCAAAAAGTCCCATAGGCCAGGACTAAGCTTTATGCAAATAACAAAGTTACTCTGCAAAAGGGCGAAAGAAAACACGGCTGAGATATGGCGTGCGTTGTACCTGGCAGCTTGAAAGGATTATTACAGACTTCATCATAAATTAAAACTTTTGGAACTAAAGGAAGAGGATTTCAGACCATCTCTGGCCTCACCTGTGGAATCTCACATTTCGGTAAATAAGCCTCTTTGTATTTCTGCCCTTGCTGTAAAAAAAATGCTTTTGAAATCGTGGGGTTTGCTTCACCACATTGTTCCTGCTGGCAGCAGGGCTGAGTCAATAAAGCAAGTTTTCTGGCAGGGCATGTTCCCTTTTCTCTTTCAAAAATGAGTTCTTTATTGAATGAACTAAGAATTCGGAATTATTTGAAAAGCATTGTAATGTATCATGTTGATTATATGAATCATGCTACAAAAATTTCCTAGGTAGTGTTTTGGATGAGAAACTAAGAATGGAGACACTGTATTTATTTGTAGATTATTGCCAGATGTCTGTCCTATAACTATTAAAATAGAACCCTAAAATTACAACAGCATTTATTTCAGGGTTTGATATCTGTTAAAATGCTGAACCTTTTTTTTTTTTTTTAACGTGGATCACAGTATCAGTTGGTTAAACTGACTTTGTGTGTTTTGATATCATAGGTAACATTTGGGCGCTTCTTAATAGATGTTTTTCTTGGGTAAAAGTACATTAGCAAAGGGTAAACACATTTGGAGGTGAAAGTCTAGCAGCAGAAAGGCTGTTGGGACTTTGGGATTTTAGGTATAAACAGAAGGGGATAGTTTCAGTCCCTCTGGAGGGACAGTAAACTCCCTGTGTTCTTAGTTGCAAGCACTTTTGTGCTCACATCAGTCAGGACAGACCAAGTAAACACCAGCAGGGAAGGGATGCCCCCCCCTCCCCGGGATATGGTAACGGGAAGCAGGGTTAGGGCTACAGAGCTCACTTGGTGCAAATGAGAAGGGGTAGGTCTGGGTGGCAAAGGGTGGGGACAATGCCCTAGCTTAACCACGGGAAACAAGAAAAATCTTAGCTTCTGCCTAAAATACCTGAGACCTGTAAACTCAAGAGGAACGTCAGTTCAATGGAGATTCTCAGTAGGATTTAGAGAAGGAGGGGGCTGCAGAATATGGTAAGCACATTGTCTAATTCCAAGTGAAAAAAAAAGCGTATAAAGGTTTTCTGGTGTTCTGGATTGCTTGATCAGTCAAGGTTAAATAAACTTTTTTTGGAATGTGTAGTGACTTTTAAAGTGAAAGAATTGGAAGTAGTACAAGTGAAGAAATCACTAACTGATTTTTTTTGGTCAAAATTCTTTTGCTTTTACACCCACTTATATCTTGAAAATGAGCCATCAATGGGAATATTTTAGAATTCATTTCAATTTAACCTTTTTCCCAAAGTCTGAGTGTTATTTAGAACTTGCATATGTACAAATAACAATGTGTCAAATGAACTAGCATATTTTGCATTCATTACACTGTTGCTGGTTCATGCCATGGAATCAGGTAGGAAGAAATTGATTTAGTGTCAATATTGCACGAATACTTTCTTGGTCTGTGCAAGTTGAAAACTAGAGTTTAAAAAATTACATTCAGTTTTAAAATGCAAAGAATATTATTTTAATCTGGATAGATGTTGCTGCAGATTTTTCTAGCTGGGAACATCCATTTTACTGAATTACTTGGTTCACATGCTGCTGTATTTAATGTGTCACAAAAAAATGCCTCTTTTTATGTGAGAAGGCAGTGCCATACAGTTAGAACTTACTATTGTGTCAGCATAGGCTGCAGGTATCTGTTCAGGGGAAAATCAAAGTTTCCGAAGTTGTTTCAGGAGATTTCTGTGAGTTCCTGCCTCTTCTCCACCAAAGGCTGCTAGCGCCCTGCCCAAATGAGACAGCAGTGTCCCCTCCTCCCTGGACAGTCTGTGTAACCCAAAGAGCACATTGCACACTGGGGAAGGGGGCACCCTCCCCAGCATCCACACGTGTCCCCTGTCTCACATACATCTGGTACAACAATTTATTGCTTTCGAGGGCTGCTCTGTGTTAAGGGCAACTGCTCATATTTTACACTGTTACAAGCACCTAAGAAAAGCTATGAAAATGAACATATGCAACATGATTACAAGGTCAAATCTCTGCTGGATTCCAAGCCCTTAGCTTTTGTTTATGGAAGGACATGAGATGACATGTCCATTTGTTTTGAGCTGAAACATGCTCTTTAGCCCCCAGATAATGCTGTGATTGCAAGATATTTATAAATAGCTTGATAGATAAATGGACAAAGAGCTGGTTCATTAGCAAAGTAAAGTGGATTTACTTTGTGTTCACTCACAGTGAAAATGCTGAGGAAGAAGGATATTCCTAATAGAATGTCTCAGTGGAAAGTCTTTCAATGTTACCCTCTAGTTTATAAAAGTAAGTCAGCCTATTAAGGTACGTATTAAACTACTAGCCCTAAGGTATCTCTGGGAGTAAATGAAGTTTAACTAACTGTTAATACTTGCTTTGATAAATAAAAGTTTCTTCATTTATATCTATCAGTTAAAAAGTAATTTAAAAAGCTGGATTTTTGAAAAAGCAAACACAACAAAGCTGCAAAAAGGATAATACAGCAATTCCTTTTCTTTTTCCTTCCCTCCCCCATGCAAACCACACACCAGTGCAGTTACTTTGCCCCAACAGGATTAGTAACTTTTTTCTGTGGCAACGCCTCTGCATTTTAAATAACGTGTATTGTTTGTTACTCAGACGTCCCAGGTAGTTGATCGTGCTTACCTTTGTTCATGTGAATTTTGTCCATATATTTTTCTAATCTAATTTTATGACAAGCAGAAGTATTTTTAGAATCCTTTGTATTCAGCTGGCTGAATAAATGCCTGCAGTAATCTTGTTTCAGTACCTATTGTTAAATCCAGTAAGGAATCTAGGGCTCCGGTATCCCTTAAAGCATATTTCAGGCAGCTGCATTCAAGAGTGTTGCCCATGGAAACCTCTCCCAGTTATTGTAGACACCTGAGATTCCTTAGGTTTCAGAAACTTAAGCTTTTCTGGCCCAGAATGTCCTGAGGCATTTATAGGTGTGTTTTTGCACATACTCAGTTTAGCCCTCATTCTTTCTGGGTTGCCTCTGTCAATGACTGCCAAAAGCAGCCAGCAGGGCCCTGCCTGGGGGTTGGGTTCAGTGCAACCCTGGCTCCTTCAGCAGTGGTGGAGAGGAGCATCTGCACAAAGGGTGCTTTGCCACTGCTTCCTCTTCCAACTCTACTTTTAAACTAAAGCACCTCCAGTTGCTTCCTGCCCAGCTCAGGGATGAACAGCATGGGAGGTGTCCTCAGGGCACCATTCTAGATGGGGCTTGTCAGTGAACCCAAAATCCCCCAAATTAATTTCAAGCCCCTTATTAACTTATGAGAGCACAAGAAGTTTGTGACAGAAGTGATAATGAAGCCCTGATCTACAGACACTTTTGGCTATGCTGGTTTTGGGCAGGCATTCTCACTTGGCCGTAGTTCCAGAGGTGTGTTACAGGAGGTGTGAGGATCACTTGTCTGGCAGATGATCACAGACAGGCAGAGGTCTTAGGTGAGGGCAACAGGTTGTGCTGGAGGCAGTGCTGGGGTGACAGTGTAGCTTCCCTGGCCATTGGTCAAGGCTCCTTCTGTAACCTGTGATCAACCTCAGTTTTGGTGAATATCTGCTGGGTCCAAAAATCATTTTCCTGCAGATGGTTGTGATGTGCTTGGGTTGTTCTTGTTTCAGCTGCTTCCTGTTACCTTCCCACTGGGGGCATTTTTGTGCTCTCTGCACATTGTCAAGTGGGATGGGACGTATTTATGTCGGTCATTAGCAAAGTAATGCACCTCTGGACAATTGCTGCTGCTTTACGGCATTTTTCAGTGGATTTTCTAAGAAGGGCAGATTGCACTCAAGTCACCTGATTAACAGGTTTGGTTTAACCATAATCACTGGGATTTAAATCTCTGTTCTGGGCTCAAATAGGAGAACAAGAGTAAACAAGACAAGCAAATTGCTTATGAACATATATTCCAATTTCCTTTCTCCTCAAATGAGTGCACCAGGAAGAACATTGCTATGGTTAAAATTGCAGCCAACACCTGTGACTTTGACAGCTGCCCCTGAGATGTGTGTTTTTAACATTCACCCAGTCATGGTAATTGTGCCATTTCAGTAAATTCAGAATCTGGTGGTATTAAGTTTTGCATCTTGACATAGCAAGTCAATGCAGGGACTTTTAGTTGGTTGAGACTCTTTTGAAGGGTCCTCTTTTGGTCTTGTGGATGTTTTGTCCTAATTAGTACCTTTTGTACATTTTGTGTGGTCTCTTGTGCAGTGGGTTGCAGTATTTCCATGCATTCACTAGGAGATTGCTGCCTCAGTAAACACTGAGCAGGGTCCTTTGTTTATGGTTGGGAAAGATTTTCATCAGTTGATCAATACACTGCCACTTCACTTAAAAAAAAAAAAAAAAAGTCCAAAATTCAAAATTAGTTGTTAAGGAAAGGAAGAGAGAAGCTATTCTCTTAGGTTATCTCTGAAATCCAAAAGACCAACAATATGTTTTCCACCATGGCTTCTGCTGCTAGAGGGTGGTTTCTTAACACCTCTCAGGTGGTGGATGACAGATAATCAGCCATGCACGTCATGTACGTTCTGATCTGATGTAGTTACAGATTATTTTGTCCCACATCTTGAGATTTATTTTATCTTCCAAAATTATCTTCTTCTTAATTGTAAGACTGGTTCTTCCTGATACCTGCATGAATGTCCAGTTCTGTCTGAATTCTTGGGTATGTTAATGTCTCACGACTGAAAATTCAAGAGCTCAATTAAGTTTTAAGAATATTTTGGCTTCTGAGGGGTTTACATTTCTTACACATACCTTTAATAAACTATCTTCATGCCCTTGCAATTATTTCGTTCAGAAGACAAAAACTAGTTGTCCTTTTATTTCAATTAAAGCTAAGTATTTCTTCAGTCTAGTGGGAAATATCTGTCTTTCAAGAAAGGAAGAAGGAAGCAAAAAGAAGATGTAAACATGAAAAAACCTGAAGAGTTAAAACACTTTTTGTATTTGAAAGAAGTTGATTCTGGTTTTAAATCCTACACCATATATTCATTTCCAGATACACTTACTGCTAGATGAACAAGCAGAGACTTTTCCAATTTGCACCTATATTGTGGGTATGTGGGTGTCTAAAGTCTAGAAACAGACCTGCTGTCAATGTTTATGTATGAGCTTCAGGCTTTCTTCCACTGTGCTTTGAAAGCATAATTTTAGCTGCATTTATTAATTTGTAGCCCTATTTTTAGTAACACAAAATACTATACATCAGACTGTTGTAATTAGTAACAAACTACTCACAGAAGGAACAAATATTTGACTTTGATTAGAATAAGTAAGAAGACATGTCACATATCCCACTGGCTAAACAAATAAACCATTGCATGACATTGCTTGGTTGATTTAAATGAGAGTAAATATTGTTTGGAAGGAAGAGTTGTTTTTAGGATAATGTAAAAAAATAATTTAAAAGTACACATGTAACATAAACTCTTCCATTCAAAATGTGTACCCAAAAAATTAGCACATTTATAAAATTTCTTGCAGATCTGAACAAACTGTTTATTTTCTTTGTTGTTTTTTTTTACAGAGAAATTATCTTTTCAGTAAATTCTTGATCTAGGTTATATATTTCCCTAAAAGTCTTTAAAGAAAAACCCACTCCAAAGTCTCACAGATATTGTGTGCCAATTTCATTCTTTCATTATGGATATCGCATGTTTTTTATTTTTTTTTTAAAAAGCGGTTTCATAATAGAATTGCTTAATAGCTTTGCATTAAACAGACAACATTGTGTCAACATCTCCTACCCAGGGACATGGAAGTACCTCTGCATTCTTCTGTTCTTAGAATGGAATCACCACAGTAGTGACTTGTCAGTAAATACTGCAGTATTTGGGGGGTTTTAGAGGATCTTTATTGTTTCAATTGGTTTTCAGCTGCTAATCCAAGCTGCCATCTTTTTGGCTGTTGCTCAATCCAGCACTGGGAATGCAGGCAGGATGGTGCCTTCTGCCAGCCTCTTGCATGCTCCTGTGGGGGCAAGTGGGGCAGAGGAGGATTTTTGCACTGCACAGACCAGGGACTCTGTTTTACCAGAGGCGATTCGTATGGTGTCTGTCACTGGAGGATTTAAATGAAAACATGTGATAGAAACAGCATCAAAACCTTTTGGAAGTCAGTGGAGAACCTCTCCCTTCTGAACACCACAGAAGGGTGGGATGGGGTGGAGCAAGGAGGCACAGATCACAAAATGTTTTTCTTGGCCCTCGTGGTGCTGGTATTGATGACAGTAAAATGTTTCTGCTGACCAGGGCAGAGTTGGCTCAAATCCCCGGCAGACTGTCTGACCGACATGCTCTTCCTCTGATATCAGATGCAAGCATTTAATTTCTGGCTCATGTGTACTTCCCTTCTATTTTATTTTTACCAAGTGTTTTGCACACCGGACGTTGCAGCCGGCGAGTTCCCGCTCAGGCACCTGCTGCTGCCGCTGCCACCGGCACGCCGGGCTCGCCGCTCCTTCACACCCGGCAGCTGCCGGGCACTGCTGCCCGGGCTCCCGGCCACTGCATCCTAATCCAGCCCTGAGCAACTGGGTTAATCCCATCCTGAGCCTGGAACCCCACTGCAAGTGGAGTCAGGTTTCTTCCTGAGGCCAGTGAATAGTTTTCAGTAATGCGGGACCACTGCAGAGGTCACGTATGATACTCGGTTGTCTCTGTAGCTTAATTCCACAAGTTATGTCCCTATAGAACTAACTATTTGTATTAATTTGATTGTTCTTTTGTGTCTTTTTACTGTGCATGTTTTACCCTCTTTCTTCATTGCTAGCTCAGGACTTCCTTGGTCTTGGGTATTAATCCTGTCACAAAAGGGTAGTTTCCAGCCCATGTGCAAATGTATTTGCTCAATCCCCACCCGTATGCGAGCATGCAACCATGAGAAACCAGTATTTTTTATATATGACTCATTCATACACCCGGATGTGTAATGAAGTTGCACATCAGATGAGGCTCTGCTGCATTGGCACACCTATGGAAAAGCTGCACCAGGAGGAAGGGGGACTTGTGCTGCTCCTGCTTCTGCCCCTCCATGCTGTCTGCAATCTGCTGCTGATGAGATGGCTTTTGGCGAGGAGGTAACCCCTCATGCTCCTGTGGCACAACCAAGACGAAAAAGGAACTTCTCAGCTCTTTGCTGCTCCTCTGGTGATTCTCCTGCAAGCCAGGTACAACTGTGATAGAGCCAAGGCTTTCTTCTGTGGTGCTTGTGTAAGAGAGACTGGAAGCTTTTGGTTAAGCTGCTTTATTCAAAACATTGCTCCCTGTAAGGAGGAATGTCCTTAAGTGTTCGTTATTATTATCCTATTGTCCATACACGTTTCTAGGTTGATTTTGAGAGGTGCAAAAAACTTTAGGTTACTGCAGTAGTTTGCAGTACTTCAGATGTTTTTAAGAGGGAAACTGGCAGTCTACAGAAGAAAGGCTTCCCTTGAACCATGTTAAAATACAATTTGATTTCTTCTCATGGTTTCAAAATTTGTCATCTGCTGTTCAAAAACCAAGATGCTTTCTTCTCTAATTATAGAGAATGTTTATATGTGAGGTTTGATCTTTTTACTGGAAGTATTCCAGGACTCTGGAGTAAGTGCTAGTTTGTGGGCCTCTTCTGAATTGAAGGGTTAGAAAACAGAAGACTTCTTCTCTGAAGATACTTGAACAGTGAAGATGAGTGAGCTACTTTTTTTCTCCTCACGTCTTCTCTGGCTTCTGCTGTAATATTTTGGGTTTAACATATCTTTTTTCCTCTTGCTGTGACAGCAGGTATTGGTTTGTTTTAAAGAAACCATGAAGTCACAAGTTCAGTCTTGTTTCTGCATGACTTAAACCTGTCTCAGAGACATTATTTGCCAGGAATAGTTCCATTTATAATATGTTAGACAGATTTCTTTGTTACTGTGGTATATAGGCAAAACCAGCTTGGAATTTAAGGAAACTTTTCATAGTTTGTAAAAGGAGAACTAAGGAAATGAAGGGGGAAAAAAAGGCTCACAAGTATTCAAACAAGTACTTGAGAGATGCTTCTCATATAGGGTTGGGGTTTTTTTACAGTACTTTTGTGCATTTCTCACAATACCTATTAGCAATGTATTGTCAGAGAAAGGGTTGAGGTTTTTTGTGATGTATCACAGTGGTGTGATTTTAGATGTAGGAACTGGGGCAAATAATTCTGTACTAATACCAAAGAGATTTTTTGTTTAAGGTGATCACTTTCTGTGATGACTGTAAGGAGATGAATAACCTTTTAGATTAGATTCAGTTGCTGTATAGCCTTTTAAACACACCAGACTAAAACTAATGTGAAGTAAAATCTACAGATGTATTGAGTTGAGTCGCCTGGCAAAACAAGGGCAGTTTAGATAACGATTCAGGAGCTTATTGTGCTAAGATAAACACGGAATTCTAGGTATTTTCCACAATAAAAGAACTTATGTGGTCTTTTGATCTGTGCTTTCTGCTGCCGCTTGTCAAACTTCCCTGGGTACTGCCAGAATGTCTGTGCTTTTGTCATTGTCCTTCTCTCTTTCTTTCTTTTTTTTTTTTTTTATAATTTTAGAAACACACTATTAGATTTTGAGAACAGAATAACTTTTCTTACTCTTTACTTCCCCTGCAAAAGCAGTCAGACAAAAGTTATCAAGTCTTTCAAGTGAGGTTTGTCTAGCCACTGCTGCTTTGTTTTTCAGCTTATCTTCCCTGTGGTTTGAAAACTTTCTTATATGTCTGGGTTCTGTGATCTTTCAGAGGTCTTTTAAAATGCAGTCATAATTTCAGAATGTTCACTCTGCCTTCATACACTTTCAGTGGAGACGAGGGTGATGATCTGGTTTTACTTACCTCAGTATATGGCAGACAGCTATGTTTGGAAACCTAATCTTACATACTGTTTGACTGCTCATTTAACTAGAACAGCCAGCCTGATTTCATATTGCTGTCTCTGCCAACCCACAAAATCACCTACATTTGTTCACCAAAATTCAGCAAAGTAGCTGTCTGGCAGCATCCTGATGCAAAAGGCCGATTTAAGTAATTTTACCTCCTGAAATCAAGGAGGGAGGGAAAGTTGAATGAGAGTTATTAGGGGAAGAAAAGCCTGGATGAGCCATAGAGAATGTTTTGCTTTGAGTCCATTCTAAGTGTGTTGGGTGTTGCACTGAAGAGCAAAACCATTAAAATCCTTTCGAAAACTCATGACTGGCACCAACTGCAAGGTTAACAGAATATTGTGGTATCATGCTCAATAGAAGCACATAGTTTATCTTTTACATGACTAGACTTCCTTGGGTCACAAATAAAGGGAGAACTTCCAGTTTCCTTGTTAATAACAGACAGGTAAGCAGTCATAACCATAGCTCTGCTATTTGATCATTTGAAAGTTCAGGCACCAAGAAGCATTGCAAAGAACAAATTTGCCCAGACTCATAGCCCATGCAATCTCTCTTATCTCTCCTGTCACTTTGTTCTCATCTAAGAAGAGGATCAACCAGTTGTTTCTCAGTTAAGCCCCTGCTTCAGACAACTTTAGGCATGATGCTCAGATATCCCCCATGGAAGTGAAGTTGGTTGTCAGCAATGTAAAAAGGCACTGTTTTTCCCCGCTGTCTTTCCTAAAAGCTCCATGTAAATATACAGGCAGTTGGTTTTTAATAACCAAGCTCTTCCTGTTGGAAGGTCTCGGTAAGTAGGAATATACAAACATCAAACTGACTTCACTGTCCCAGGCGGGGGTTTGAGTTAACTGCTGTTCATTGAAGATGGTTTCAAAAGCATCTGATTAAAATGTGAATATAAGTGCTGGTTTTCAACAGTATTTTTTTCACTGATAATATGAGTGCAATTTGCCTCTGTGAGTCCAAAATGTACTGATCAAAAGAAGAGTGATGCTGAGATCTGGAGACATTGCGGGAGTTGTACTTCTTTTCCTCAGACTAATCCAAAAAGACATAATCAAAACAAGTTAATAATTCATCATATTGGAAAATTTCTTAAAAAAATACTGCACTATGAGCTCTGTTTGACTTGAAGGAGAGCAACTACTATACTTCCACTCTACAGAGAAAGGGAGATATTCCTTCTTATCAGCAGAGCTATTTCTTTCCTGCCAGTTTGTGCTGGTCAGAAAGGATAAGGGATAAGATCACAGGCTACATAACAGGGCCTTTTGCCCCTTTTTTCGTAATTGGTAGTCTGAGAGTCAACAGGACAAAATCTGTATTTGTTTCTCTGACACACTGCCTTGCTACTTCACATGAAAGCAGTGCACTCTTAATCTAAGGGGTTTTGTACAATTTGAATTAATCCAACCATTAAGAAGCACATTGTTTAAAGATTTGCAGATACTATTTCACAGACCAAAAAGCTTCTCAGAGTTTGTTCAGCCACAGTATTAGAGAAACAAAATTAGAGCAAACCATGGTGCAGTTGTTTAGAATTTTTTTTTTTCTTTTTCAGGGTTTTTTTTTTTTTTTTTGGTCTTCCCTCCTGTATAACAGGTTGCTGCAAACCATTTGTAGAGTACAGTGACCTTTACAGAAAGACTACTAGTAATCACTAGGGATCACTATCTTGATAGTTGGAAAGTGAAGATTATTGTAGCAGGAAATTATCTGAATGCTGAAATATCAAAAAAATACAGATTCCTCCCAACCTCCACCCTCGGTGGAGTAGCCAGAGGTTTATTAGCCTCCAGTAGGGCTGGACTACTGGAACAGGTCATCTGGCATGGTTTTAGTTCTGGTCAGTGATACCAGCAAGTTTCTACACCTCCTCCTTGAAAACTGAAATCAAGATATATGATTTACCTACAGACACAGGCAGGGGAAAGTTCGTAATCTGGATTTTTTTCCCTGCAGAGGTTTTAAGGAAAATGATCAGGGTTCCTTGAGAATTGCTGGCCCTCAGGACTAGCAGGGGGAGAAGTAGGTGACATTTAACATATGAAGAAATCCAGGAATTGCTTCAAAGTTTGGTAATAAAGAGCTCTCACCTAGTTTGCCAACTTGAGTTTAACAAAACTTTGAGCTTGGGACTAAACCTTGTTTTATATTTTTTGTAAATTTGTGGTGAAACGAGTTTATTTGAAAGAGGTAAATATAGCTAGAAGTTAAGATTTTTTATATAGAAGAAAGTTAAATGTTGTTATCTCTTGAAACAGTTCTTGGGAATATATTGACAGACAGCTTTTTTAGAAGTATTTCTTTTTACTGGGATCTGGACTTTGGTGAAGAAATTGATTCTGCTGAAGCTGCCAGCAATTACAATACAATATTTGCCATATGACATATTGTCCAGGTAGGTGCACAGTATCTTGTTACAAAACCAGAGTGTATCCCAGCCTCAGAGAGTGTATTTTAGTATGAGATTATCTTTTGTTTCCTCAATACTTCATCATTAAAATAGACAAAGAAGTTTGGCAAGCAATTCTGTAAAGATGTGAAGAGTGACAAGCAATAGAATGGTGATTTGACAAAGAAAATTACAAATAAAACAGGTGAGGAAAGATTTTAGTCTGACGTGTAAACATATCCTTTGGTCTGAGAGATAAAGCCAGAGGTAATGAATGGTCAGACCCAAGTGAGCACCGCAGGAAACTTGCGCACTGTTTGTGCGCAGACAAGCCTGGCCTCTGCTCACAGTTCCTGTGTGGCCAAATCTGCTGTGGTGGTGTAGAAACCTTCAGCTGTCTGCACAGTCACTTTTTGGAGCTAAAGACTAGAGTGAATTAATGATTATTATTTTGGTTTAGATACATGATGTACATAACGTAAGTGTTTAGTATACTGCAATACCACATGGGTAAAACTTTCCATGTGTTAAGAGCTTAAAAGAAGATACTGAGTTGGTATTGAAAGAACCAGCAGTGACGTTACAAACCCACAAGACCTGATGACTTTGTAAAGTTTTGCCTTAGCTTTTGAAAACTGTGATGGAGAATGGAGTAACTACATTTGAGCAAATGTGTGATTGTGAGTCATAGTAATGCCTAAGTTGAAAATGACCTCTGGATAGCATCTGAACTGCTGTAGAAAGTAGAGGTTTTTAGATTAGATTATCCACACCCCATCAAGCTGAGTCTTGAATGCCTGTGAAGGAGTTTCCACTGCTTTCCCAGATGGAATTTCCAGGAATGGGGTAAGCTGTACCCTGGAAAATGGTAAGTCTGGAAGGGATGTAAGGAGCTTTTGATCTTTCTGATTTCACAAGACTTCCTAGTGGGATGCTATCATAAAAGGAGAAGGAGTTATTTTCCAGGAAGACAGTGATTAGAGCTCAAAGACAGCCTTACCCCTGGATGTGCATTGTGACAGAAATGCCTGCTGTAGTTTCAGAGGCAATACTGTTGAAGGGATTTTGAACCATGGGAGCATTGCAGAAGAAGGACACACAAAACGTTGGAGCTCTCTCAAGGATCTCTCTGACAGCCATGATTTTTCATCCATTGACCCAATCCAAATAGAGATCCTTTTTGATTAGGAAGTGTAATTCTCTTGAATAAGGAGAAAATATACTGACTTTATATTGGCTTTTTAGAAGAGCAACAACAATCATAATAGGAACTAAAGGTTATAGCTGGAGACCTGGGCAGATTTAAATCAGGAGTAATGCACAGTATTTTTCACAGTAGAAATGATTCATTATTCTGACAAATTATCAACGGAAAAGTGAGGTTCTTCACCTCTCTAAATCTTCGAACTATGACAGGTTGCTTTTCTAGCTGATATGCTTTAGTCAAACAAAAGTTACTGATGAATAGAGGTGCTGGCAGAGAATTATTGGCTGCTCCTTGGCCTTGGTTATGCAACTGAGGCTCTTGGCTATTCATGCAATTGTAATGATGGAAGCACTGTTCATAAGGTACTGAGTTTGACCCAGCTGCTTTTGAATATAGAACTGCAATAAGAATGAGCTGTTTGAGAAAAAAAATTGCTCTAGTATTTAAAAATATATGTTACTTAAAAATATAAGATACAAGTAAGAGTTGTAAGCAAAATTTTATGAGAAAAAGAGTCAGAGTGAATAAAATTAAGGTAGAGTTAGGGTAGTATTTACAATTAGAATATTAATATATATTTTTTTGTTATCCCAGCCAGCATGCCAATATATAGCTACCATAATCAAGCACAAGAAAGGCCTGTGTGATCGCCACTGCAAAAATTTCCCAGCCGTAGATGACCTTAATTCAGAGGAGTTTTCTGCTTGACCAAATATTTGAATTTCTCCTCAGTTATTACTTGGAAAAATTCTTGCTTACAGCAGTAAAAGTTTTGTCAATGTTAGAGATCTCAGGATGGATCCACCCTGAAACTGATACTTTGTAAGGTACCACCAGAGTCCCCCATTGCTTTTTCATGTATTGTCACTTTGCAAGTAATGGATCTGGTTACAGGAAATTTTTCTGGACAAAACTACAGCACACCTTGAAGCAATCAAGAAATAACCCACAAACAAATTATTTTGTGGCATGGTAGTGTAAGGAGGAGACACCTCCTCCCCCCTACCCTTCACTGGAGCAATGTTCACTGAATAGAAGTCTACCTGAAAATGGGACTTTGCACCATTTGACAATTATTTGGAGGCACAGCAGACTGAGGAATGGAAGTCTCCCTGAAGGAAGGTGGTGACAGAAATCAGAATGACTTTTCCAAGGGAGAATGAGAACGTGAGAAAGGGATGTAGTCAGAGAATGAGAAATTTCTGTTAGGACTCGGGTCAGAAGCGAGAATGGACAAGTGCCATTAAAGTAATATGGGAAATCTCTAAGCAGAAAATAATTCTTGATATGCTCTTGTGATCATAGCATCATGTAAAAAAAAAGATGAAAGAAATGTACTGCACACGTAGTGTAATAGGCTGGATCTGGCAGAAAGGCACACACAGTTTTAGAAGGGGTTAAGGGGTGGCTGTGTGGGAGAGCTGACTGCAGCAGGGAGGAGCATGCTGAACCCAGTGACTGAGGTGAGTGCTGCACAAAGCTGCTGGTGCTGAGCTAGTTTAGTGCTAGCTAGTGACAAAGCTGGGAAGGATTCCCAAAATGATGTACAGGAGGTCAGTATGTCAGTGCCTGGGGAATTCAGGCTGTGAATTCCCCAGCTGAAGGTAGCTGTGGGGTTCTGAGGGGGAACCTCATCACTGTCTATAAGTATCTGAAGGGAGGATGCCAAGAAGATGGATCCAGGCTCTCCTCAGTGGTGCCAAACAATAAGACAAGAGGCGACAGGCAGAAACTGATGCATAGGAAGTTGCACCTTATGAGAAAGAATATGAATGTGAGGAAGATATGAATATGAGGAAGAAATTCTTTCTTGTGTGGAAGACTGAGTACTGGAACAGGTTGCCCAGAGAGGCTGTGGAGTCTCCTTTACTGGAGATACTCCAGAACTGCCTGAATGCAATCCTGTGCCATGTGCTCTGGGGTGACCCTGCTTGAGCAGGGAGGTTGGACCAGATGACCCCTCTGTGGCCTCTTCCAACCTGACCCATTCTGTGATCTTCATTCTGCTGTATGGATAGTTTGGGGCTCGGCCTAATGGTTCCAGAGACCATCTGAACTGTATCTACTTTAAATACATGTACACAAGAATATATAACTTCTTAATTGAAACCATGAGCAAAAATTAAAGTTCTTGTGATCTTCACTTTTCAAGTGAGGGATAAATTGGTAGTATTGTCAGTTGTCATGTAGCTATTCAGCTCAGCTTTCTTTCTTTAATGCCTCTTTCCTTCTTTCTTCTTAGGTCGTGCTTCTGTTTTGAGAAAACCAAATTTGTAATATAAGTTGATAGCCTAAGTTAAAAAAGAAAAAAAAACCTCTATCCAGTTTATACTTTGTGTAGTCTAGACAGTCTGCATTCATAAATATCTTGCTATTGCATTAAACTGTAGCAAGCTTGACAGTGAGAACTAAATTTTCCCCATGCCCCAGTGCTGGGCCTTCCAGGTTTGTGTGGGTGACCCCCCAGAGCTTTGCAATATCACTGTCAGCTGCATTGGCTCAGCAAAATAAGCAGAAAAATTCATCTCTGGGATCTTTTCCTGGTGTTTGAATGCAGAGGAGGGGAATTTGTAAAAATGAAATGCAGCTGCCAAGAATTCAGAACAAAATTTTCCTAGTTTTTTTCCTGAAATTTCAATCTGAATGAAGCAAATCAATCTAAATTTGTCCCAGTCTCAGCAAGTACCTTTTTTAACTTTAAGTTGCTTTATTTGTTTATTTTTATATTTTAAGAAAAAGGCTTTGTTTTAATGGTATTTCCTAGCTTTGGAAGCAGAATTTCTGAAATGCTGTGAAGAAATTTTGTCTTAGCCAAAAGGAGGAATACTGAAATGCTCTGAAAGTTCATCTTCTCATGAGTAGTACCTACTTTAATATATAGACTGTGAAAATTTGGATCAGTTTCAGATGAAAAATATGCCACGTTTATACAGATGAGTCAAGAACTAAGGCTGTGAACATGGGAGTTCATTCATTAGTATAGTAAATACTTTGTTAAACTGAGTGTCTCCAGCTCTGCTCCCAAAACATCATTCCTCAAGTCCCCATAAAAAGAAGCACCTTTGAACTGAAATTTTCAAAAGGATAAAAGTTATTATTTGTTTCCCAGATTATTGTGATCTAAAACATTTCTTCAAGAGTATGTTAAACTTCTCATAACACTCATTTCAACCAGTAGTTCCTATCTTTTAAATGGAATGCATGTTTCATTATAAAAATAGAAGTCTAGTGTATGTCAGTTTTTATTAAAAGAGTTTCAGTTCTCCATCTGTCATGAAATAAATAATTTAAAGGAAAACAAAGCATCTATAGTATGTGCTAATGAGTCAAGTGTACAGTTGCTTTTATTAGAGTTCTTGGTGGGGCCAAGTATTGTTTGGCACAGGCTTTTTGAGCTTTGCTGACAACTACAACACACCTGTAGGGTGTGGGTGGTGGAATCAAACAATTAATTACTCAGAAAAACAATGCTGACACCAAAATGCACCCTGACATTTGCAGTACTGGGTTTCTGTCTGTACTTTCCTGAGTTTGGGTCACGTTCTCTGTAAGGTCTCCAGACTGTGTACAGAGGTTTGTGGCTGATGAGAAAAGTGCTTCCAATATTTCTTGGCCTGTGTTGTCATTATTTCTGCCTGTAGTTCTCAGGCTGTGGATTGATAGTGCCATATAAGCACTGGGAATATCACTAAGCTTATGGAAAACCTTTAAAATTACATGTTAACCACCAAGAGGGAGAGGGACTCAGTTTGTAAAGTTCCTTGAAAAGCACACTGGAGTGCAAAAGTGTTTTTCTTCCATCCCCTTGACTCTGTTGCTGTTACAGACCCAGCACAATTTTCCCTCATCATCCTCTCTGCAAATACTCACCCAGCGCTTTGTTGTACCGCTTGGTGAAGCCTCAGTTTTGTCATCTCTGGAGGCTTCTGACCATTTCTCTGTGATCTGAAGAGATCAACATTGTATGTGGTGCACCCTTTCTTTCCAGGACTTGTGCTTGGCTTGCATGGCTCTTTCCTGCCACAGAGCACTGACGTGAGGCCAGCATTTCAACACGTGCTACCAAGTATTTGTCTGAAATGCGTACATGTTGTATATTTCAATTAACACAATCTCATATTTGTATACAAATGGTACTTTTAAGCTATTTGCTTCATAAAATATCAAGAGTCCTTCCTCCCCTCACTGTGGTGAGGCTGGAGAGCCCATGATGGGAAGGGGAGAGATGACTGTGAAAGCATGAATGAGTCTGGGGAAATGTCAGGGCCAGCCTGTGGAGCTGTGCTATCAGCCAAGTGTGTCCCGGCAGCAGTGACCTTCAGCGTCCCTCGGCCATCCCGTGCCAGTGGCCAGGGTCAGTGGTATCACCACATGACCTTTCCCATGGGAAAGCTTTCTCCCACAGCATATTTGTGGAAATCTCTTGTATTCAGGCTTGGAGAGGAGGGGAGTTTGGCCCGCTGTTTATGCTAAGGAGCACATTGGTGGTTGCTGCCAGCAAAGAATTTTGCACAGCAAAAAATTGTTTGGATAATGAGACGCTGAGGACATCAGAGTTCATACCCCTTTAAAATTCTGTGTAATTCTTTTAAATACTGGAAATGTTACTTGAAGGAATGTCTGTGTGCTGTTGTGTCGCAAGAATGAAACAATAGCACATTTTACTTGAGACCTTGAAAATGTTTTCCTCTTTCTAATAAGATTGATACAACTTTCCCACCACTTGCATTGAAAGTTGGCAAGATGCTGAGGAGCAGTTAGAGTTTTACTATTTAACTTGTGTAATCATGTTTGTACCTGGATGGGGAGACATGATTTACTCAACTGTGCATAAGGAAATTTTAACTGTGGGAAACAAGTCTCAGAATGTGTTTACTTTCAATTTTTTTCTTTGCTGAAAGTGGAGGAAACTCATGCTCCTGATTTAAATGAACATCAAAATGTCACTCAATATCTTAAAAAAAATTGCAAATACGTGTTCCACCACACCTACAACTGGGAGAGAATTTTAGAGAGATTAGTATTATAATATGTGATACTGGTTTATATGAAGACAGACATTGTTTTAGGAAAACAAACCCAAGTGCTAAAATCCACTTTCTGCCTTGGTTTGCAGTCCATGCATATCCAAAATTTAAAGCTTTAGGTTGTATGAATCACATAATTTGACATTGGCACACAAGGATTTTTAAAGCATTTTTGTGTTCCTTAAAAATGGTGACCAGCTTTATATTAAGTTTTAAATATGTAGGAAGCGTAGCATCTATTACAGATACTGTTTTAAGCTTTGTGAAGTAACTAGTACTCGTTCAGCTGATGAGCCAGGGCACAAAGGCTTTCTCTGAAAAATAAAAGGAAAAATAGAACAAAATCTCATCCAGATAGAACTGAGCCAAAGGTGGCTGTTCAGTGCTGTGAACACAACAGAAATACATTTAGATAGGAGAAAGGATGTCCACCTGCCAGCTTCAGACAGTTCTTGGCCCCAGGAAAGACATTTTTTGTCTTAGTTCTTCATCCAAGATCAGTAGGTAACTGAAAGTGTACAGCAGTGTTTGTGCAAGGAGAGTTAAGAGCCCTGGCCAAGGAGCCTTCCCAACATACCAAAGCATTGCAGGTGAGATTTCGAGTCATTGTTCTGACCATACAGATAAACCCTAAGCTCTGATGAGACAGCAGGAATTTCCCCAGTGAAAGAAAATTGCCAGGTGGTTTACAGCAGTGTGTCCAACTCTACCCAATTTCCTTGTGCCAGTGCTGTAGGATGAGGCAGAGGGGTCATGGCCAGTGCAGTCACCGTCTGGTGGTCTGTGGCTGCTGGCAGCTATTCCTGGGGACAGCAGGGGCTTGGAAAGGCCATGGGCTACTCACAGTTGTACCAGAGAGGTCAAGAGTTTATTACAGGAGCACAGAGAAAGTTACCTCCTCACCTGGCTCCTAAATTCAGCGAGATTTGTGATACATGTAAAATTAGTCAGGATAATTTTAACAGTATCTGAAAAGTGCAGGTACTGGTTCATGGAGGCAGAGTAGTTAAATTTGATAGGCAACCAAAGAACAGTGTAAAAACCTTGGAACTACAGGTCTGAAAATATTCTTCAGGATTTCTTCTGAAAGCAGAGAAAGAAAAAAAAGAGCAGGGTGATTTTGCTTTCTTTATTAAAAAACAGCAAACAAAACAGATGGAAGACATCTCAGATTTGTATCTCCCTAAAGTGAAGCACCAAAGGGTATTTTTTCTGTTTTTCATTTTGAACATGAGGGTGGAGATAGATTAATGGGTTTTGGTTTAGCCTCCAGTTCTTAAATGTCTTGCACTTGAAAACAGTGTTTTTCTCCTCCTTTATACCAGATGTTACACTCTGGAGAATAATTTCTTACTGTTTTCCAAGTTCAGTGAAATGCCTTTTATTTTAATGATGTTGGTTAGGAAATGTACCAGTTCATAACCAATGATGTACCTAAGGCTGTTTATAGACTTCAGTATGGGATCCATCAGAACTGAAATGGCTTAGGAAGATGAAACTTGATCCTTTTGGACAGCTGTGGGCTTGCACTGAGGAGACACAATCAAATGAGGAAGGATGACACTGATTTTTTTTTACATGATGAGATGTTTGGAAGTTTGCAATTATTTGAACAATTCTTGAGGATTTACAGGATCAGAATGATTCCCCCAGGTAGCAGGGCAGCTCAGTAAGTTCAGATCATTGATGACACGCATAAGCTGGGTATGGTAAGGTAATTTAGATAATATTTGTGAGCTTTTTCTTTTATTTTTTTGCTTTTATAAGGATGGCTTAGTGAAATATGAACAATTTCCTGATGGATTTCTTTTGTTTGCTCTTTGTGGACAGGGTGTAGCACTAGGCATTTCTCTGAAATTCTCAGTTCCATTGCCAAGTATTATTTCCAGCAAACTAATTGTGAGAGTTCATTTACTATTGCTCACTCCATTACACTTTTTCCTTTGTTTTGCAGCATGTTTCTCTGCTTGCTTCTTTTGCTTTCTTTTATGCACCCGTTAAGCCCTGAGCAAGCTGCTTGAATAAGTTTATTCCTTAAGATTTTCTGCCTTTAAATCCCTCTTGCTGACTGGCACATTCCTCTGTGAGATCTGTGCCTACCATGGCATCTTAGTGGACTAACACAGTGCAGCTGCATGCCTACTTAGCACAAGCAATCTCGCTAATTAATAGAGGCTCCCCTTGGGGAGTGGAATCTCAGTTCACTGCTCACCCTGAAGGAGTTGTCTAAAATGGATCAGATGACATGTGTCTTAAAAATGCCCACTGATAAAGGTGATAAGGTTACCCTTGAAGCACACCCTGTGGGAATCCACAGTGTAGGGGTCCTGGGTTCGTGTTAGGGAAGATCAGTGTTTGAATAGCTTTGTCATCTAAAAAATTGTAATTAGTGCATTATTTTTTTTCTGAAAGTTGGAGCTCTGTTAGGAAGAAGCCATCTAACTTTTAGTTTGCACAGTGCTTAATAAATAGTGGATACTGTCATGATGTTAGTTAAGTAGAGGAATTACAATTTTTAGAGCTTAGAGTCAAGACTGGCAAAACCACATTACTGGGCAACATAAAGGATGTGAAGCTCAGTTTAAAATTCAGAATTCTTACTGCAGATCCTACCCTGTTTCATGAATAATAGAGAGATACCTAAGGATTTTTAGATAATTTTTTTGAAAGAGCTTCCTGTATCAGGTTACAAATAGAAAGCATAAAGCACTGTATGGTGCATTTCCTTTACATAGTGACACTATTGTGGGAGTAGTGCAAAAACCAGTAGAAGTAAGAAACAAAATATAGTTGGGGTAGTTCAAATATGAGGATATGAAGATATATAAAATATCACATAAGACATAAAATCAAGTATTAGCTGGGAAGGATGCCAGAAAGACTTATGTTTTCAGTTCAGAAGTGCTTTTAGTTACATACCTTCCTTTTTTTTCTTTTTTAATTGAAGTACTGTTCTTTTGTCCTATGGCCTTTCCTTCGAAGGCTTCTCATGTAGATGTTTATTAGTAAACAGCTGCTTTCACTGAAAGACCATTACTTTAAAGCTGTTGTGGTTTCTGATGTTGATTGGGAGCTGGTTGTGCTTCTGTCTGTCCTGATAATAACATGTAAGTATTCTTAAACTGGGCAGATAACTCACAGAAAAGCTACATAAAGACCAGATAACAACCATGGTTATTCATGGAACTTTTGACCCTTAGAATTCCTTGAAGTAAAACAAATCATTAAAGTGTACCTAAAGCACATTCTCATATAAAAGCTTTTATTATATATAATTACTATCTATACATTATCTGCCTACATATTATGTGTATATATGTGTGTGTGTGTGTAAAAATAATGGTTATTACAAACATGTTTACTGAGCTCACCTATGAGGTGAGCTTGAGAACACTGTGAAGTGACATGCTTGATGTTTAGGTACAACAGAATTGAAGGTGTTGTCAGCTGGTGTCTTGTTTGTTCAAAGTGTTTGAAAGATGGGGTTTATTGGAGATTGCAATGTCTACGAATCAATTCCTTAAAAAATCTATATACAAAAATACAGTTCAAATCTATAAGATACAAGTTCATTAAGCTGCTGTTATATAGTAACCATTCTCTTGTCAAAAATTTGAGGGTGAGTAATTGTGGTGGAGTGCCTGATAGGAGTTGGTCTTTAAAAAGGAATGGGTTTGTCCAGTGTAGAGAGGAAAGAGGCTTGAAATATGGGAGCTTTACATTTTCTATAATCTTAAAGCTTGCTAAACAGTTGAAAGATGCTAAGCTACAACTACTTATGTTGGTCGTTGAGTGTATTCTCACAGCTTTGTAGGAAAATATTATCTTTAGGGTGTGGGAAATATAACTTAACACAAATATATCACTATAGCTTCACTTGTTTTGCTTTACTGAGGCACAGGGGACAGTGGCTATAATAATCCAAAAGACTGAACTTCTGTGAACACCAGCATTAGACTATTAGTCAGTAGATTATTTATTTTGAAAATGTTTTGGTATTTTGAAGTGAAAACAATTGAATTTTTTTTCCTTATGCTCTCACAAGTTGAGTAGTGATCCATGTGTCTCCAACACCAAAACGGTGTAACAGAACAGGGGACCAAGTTTGTAGGACAGCAATGATCTAAGTTAGGGAGTGGCTCCAGGGACACATCAGCACAGTAAGAGATTAGATGACTGAATGAGACGTGATGGGGGGGAGGAAGAACAGGAAGTTACAGAACTGCAAATTTCTAGGGACTAGGAGTGAGTTCTGGAGCATCATCACTATTTGCATCACTGTTCTTAACCAGTTTCCTGGGTACCTACTTCAAGCTGGTGGTGTAAACAGGCTACAGGGGTAGCTGGACCCTTGGTCTAGTCCTCCTTATTCCTGAAATAATCTCTAGGCCACAGTAACCCCCAGGGCGACAAGGATGAAGTACAACATAACACCAGGAGAAGCACCAGGTTTGGGGAGAAAAGTGATGATTTTGCCATTTGAGTCCTCTCCCATAAGCACCGAGCCCAGAAAGTCCCTAGCTCTCCCAATCTCACCAGGCTGCTTTTCTCCAACTGCTCCCCAATATCCTGCTTCAAAAAGTTTTTCTTCGTCCTAGAAAATTGTTTTCTTGTCAGTGATTTCTCCTTCACCATGCTGTTGTTTGAATTGTTTGACCTTCTCCTTGCCTGACTTGGATATGTAGTTTTCCAGGTTTTTTTCTGTAGCTGGTCTGCAGTACAAATAAAGGCCTGCGTGCATGCAGCCAGCTTGCTTTGTTCCAGGTATAGTCAGAGGAGTGGGAGGCAGGAGTGTATTGCTGAAAATTTTCCATCCACATCCATTCTTGTGTTGTACTAAGTTAAACTCACCCACTTAGTGACATGCAGCTTGTATCATCTTACACATGACCTTTGACTTTGTCCTGCTAAATTGAGCTTGAACTTGTGAAACTCTAATGTCAGAAGGCTAGAGCAGGTCAGAACAGCACAAGAGCATAAGTTACACTTCACCATACTATTAAATTTGAGCTTTACTAAGCATGGCACAAATGGCCTCTAAAAAAACACTATTGACTTAGAATTTGCACTTTGTCTTGGAAAAGTTGTGCATGTGATAAATGCAGTCATTGGACACAAGGCGTAGGGAAAATTTTCCTTTGTATTTCACCTTGATTTTCCTCTTGTTGATGTGTTGTACATTTGGTCCATACTTCATCTTTTGTTTTTTTGGTTGATTTGGATTGTTTGGGGTTTTTTTTTTAAAGAAAACGTAAGTGTAAATCTATAGCAGTAATAGGTAACCCAGTATCATAAACCACTTTTCCTCAGTTGACATTTCTTGAAAGAGAAGGTGTCTTGGTACTGATTTATAAAGGGGGATGTATTTATTATAAATTTAATTTAAAATAAGTTAACATTACTTAAGGAATATTTTTAATGCTGATAGGATTGAATGGTCTGACTTCTATTTCTTCCCTAAGAATGCATACATTTGCAACAGAAAACTTCTTTTGTAATATACCTATCTAAATACTCTTGACTTTCGCTATCCAAGGTGTACATTTGGATACTTATTTATGGGGATAAAGATCTTTATTCTAGGACACTATTAGTGTTTCTCTGCTGATTTTCAGCACTTTGTCACTGTATGTTGTTTTCCTTACAGAATATCATTGAAACCCAAATGAACTGGGCAGAGAATTTAGTTGTGGCCTATGATCTCTTTCTTTCTGTAGACTTACTCAGGAACTAAATCTTCCTTTGGCAGTGGTTGATAGGGTAGCATGTGGACTTTACATCCTTAGAATTTGTTCTGTTCTGAAGAGCAGAAAGAATAAATTTGTGTTTCATGCCCTGCTTATTCATGAATAACTTTGCCTGAGATATCTGATTTGTACGCCTGGAGAACGAGGCAGAGGAGTGTGTCTGAGCTGTTTTTGAGGTTTTATGGCCAAGTGCCTTTCTGGTTCCCCTTCCTGGAGGCTTTGTGGCCAGTGGGGAATAACTAGGGGTATTGGCTCACAGTGATTAAGAACATTATGTCAAACCATAAAAGAGACAAAAATATGTAGAATTGACAGTAGTCTGGTATAAGCTTAGTTGCTTAGTTTAGTTAGATTTTTTTTTTTTTGGCCATGTAATTACATCCAGAAGTGGACAGTTTTCAGCTGTGTTTAAATTGCAACTTGAAAATAATAAGATACATGCAAAGTTGATTCTTGATGTGAGCCTCACACAGTTTCTTCTAATTCCAACTAGAAAACAAACTTGCTGCATCTTTTTTGCCACCATGAGGCTGTTGAATTGATACTTTCTAACTCCACAACTTCTTTTTTCCTGACATTGCCTCAGAAGAAATGTCAACCAAAGAAGACTTCGGCGAGATTTACAGATGAGGTGCAGTAAGATGTGAGGAAGAATAGAACTCATTAGTTTACAAAAATAAAAAGAACCCGTTGCAATTCCAGGTCTTGGAAATCTTGTTAAAGCTCTTGTGCATGTCGCCATTTAAGTGCACTGCTCATGCCTGCATACATCACCTTATTTCCAGCACTCTTTGATTACCAACACTAAAGCTCCAATCTCACCCCTGGGACAAGCAGCATCCTTCTGGCTAGCTTTTATTAGATTAGCAGAAGGAAGACTTACTGCTCATGTCCCCAGTGAGGCAGAAATATTTCCCATTTCTAGAAGAACACAGTGCAGGGCACACATTCCTCTGCTTGTCTTTTTGCAAGACTTTTTTGGGGCCTTGCAGACCTGAAGCTTCTTCCTCCAGCAGTGGCTGCAGCCTTTAGATGTGTGGGCTGGCTGGGTGGACATCATACCAACAAACCACTCCACTATATAATCCATAATGCTCTACTGTACAAGGAAGGGCTAAGCTAGATAAAGTTTTACAAATTCAGTGGCATGGAGTGATGAGTGTTTTGGACAGAAAGGCAGGCTCAGAGAGAAGGAATGGAAAGACACCCAGGTTTAAAACTGCTTTTTTCCTCCTGCCTGAGAAGAATCATACCCTGCTGTTTGTGGCTCAGTCATCCGGAGTATTGTTCCTTGGGGAGCAGGAGAGGAGCAGGGGACAGGGACAGACTGCCTTACTTGATTTCTGGCTCCTCAGTAAGAGAGTAAGGCTCCAGCCAGTCCCTCAGGCACATAACATTGCTGGAGGAGCAGGTCCCTGGTGAACAAGAAGCACAAGAAAGAAGTGTAGTAAATGATACATTAAATTGTATATAGAGGGGGTTATAAACATTTTTTACATGTTTTTGACATACTTAACTTTACATATTTTTAACATACTTTGTTTATGGAAAAGTCTTTGTAACAGAGAAAATAGGTAGAGGATGCAGCTTAGACTGGGATACTTCACTGAACAAAGGGAAATTCCTCCTCGGTGTAGTAGGAAATGCCATAAATGCACATTCCCTGTGAGGTGTAGCCATTGTACACAGCAAATACAAACCCCAACTTTTTCAGGAAAAAACATGAGCCTTCAAATAGAATCTGTGGTTAAAACAAATTAAATTTAATCCTTTTCCTGGCTGCACTGTGTGGGTCACTGGCTTATTCCTCAGGCAGCTCCCAAAGGTATTTTGTCTTTGTCCTTGCACCTCTGAGCATTTGCAAGGTGAAATTGTACCATGTCCTGTGGCTTTGCCAGCTTTGCAGTTTGCAAGAGGTGAAGTATGGAGTCAGATGATTTGGAGTCAAATGATTTGATCAAAAAAGAGAGGCTTGGACATACTTGTGTGTATTGCTGTGATCCAGGGTGAAGTGAGTAAACCTCTGTTACCTGCTGCTGTTGGAAACAGAAAGGCAGTAACTGCAGGGTGGAAATAAAAGGCCAGTCAGAAACTGAGTTATGCATCTATATTGTCTCAGTGGCTGCCTTCGGTGCAGTGCTGAGCTGTGGTTATGAAACTGTGCCCTGCATTTACTCATGTCACATTTCATTTGCAAACCTGTGTGCTAGAGCGGCAGGTCAGTGCCTCCTGCTCTGGTTAGGAACAGCCTCATTCCCTTTTCTCTGCAGCTGCTGCTGGGAACCTTTCCAGAGCATGCCTTTGTCTGAGGAAGGATGCAGACACTGAAGTGACGATGTGTGGAGCAGAAGCACAAATGGGGATGATTTAATACACAGGGCAGGCAAGCTCTGTCACTCAGCAGTGCGACAGGGAACTTTGCATTTCCCTTTCTTCAAGAAATTTAATCTGGTGGAAGTGCCTGTACATGGCACTTCTGAACTTGCTGCTCTTGTCCTTCTGTTTGTCTCAATCTGGCATGGATATTCTTTCATATTGGTTCTTTAAAGAGGAAATTTGGTGTCTCTTCTCTTCCTAAGTGTTTGTAAAGAAGGACAATATTGCTGAGTAGAACCAAGCATCTTGTTTTCACTTTGGTAGAAATGCTCCAGTGCTGATGCAGACCTGAGGGAAGGAGCTTTCACTTGCCACAAAGGTGCCTGGAAGGATTTGGAAGTTGATCTCTCTCACATACACACAGATAAAGTTCAAGATATGCTATCCTGCCCCTGGTGTTTAGATTTTAAGGTCTACTCTTCTTCTGAAGCCGTGTTGGAGACAGTTGATCTGTGTAGCAGTTGAGTGCATTATGTCCCTGAAGGACGGACATGAGGTTTGGGAGGAGGCTATGGAGAGAAAACAAGGTTGCTTTCTCCTCTTTTGGAGTTCTTGTTCACTAAAAGATCACAGGATTGTCTCAAATGTGTTTTAGCTCATCAGAGACCGTGTGGAAAGGAAGAGGAATACCAGAACACTGACAGTGTTAGATGGAGAGAAGTATAAAGTTCTTATTCATTGTGTTCTTCAGAAATCGAAGTGCAATATAAATTTTAAGACCTTAGCTTAAGTCTAAGAAGTAAATCTATATTAAAAGAATAAAACCAGGCCATCAGTTATCAATGATCTTGGAAGCAGGTAGAATGAAGGAGGGGATTCTGCGTTCAAGCCAGGCAAGTCCTCAAACATATTAGCATCTGATGGCCACCTAGAAGCTTGCCCACTGTGATGTAGATTACTCCACAGTAGCTGAAAATCTATCTCATCTATCTGCCCCAGGGCCATTTCATTCAGATCTCACCAGAGTGTCCTTTTTAACCAAATTTTAGAAGCTCACTCCCAAGAAACTGAATCCCAAGTGCCCTGTAATCCACTCTTAAAAAATGCAGTGTCAGAGACCTGGCAGTTTGTGGACCTCCTGAGGGAGTGGAGCAGCAGTGAAGGCAGGAGCCAGGGCTGCTCCACAACCCAGGGTAGCACTGCAGTGTGGGCACAGGTGTCTCCATGGGACCATCACCTCCAGGGGCATGGAAAGTCCTTTCCATCTTCTTCTGCTGTATCTATCTCATTACAGGCACCACACCGTGTGGGAGCAAGACGCAGAGCAAACCTGGGGTTTCTGACCAGGGCCGCTGCTGTGGCAAGGAAGAGGCCATCTGGTCAGCCTTGTGATGGCCCTTTCAGGTCTTATGCAAAAGCTTGTAATTACATTTGGGTTGGATTTAAATAACACGTGAAAAGCCAAGTCTATGATCATGCATTTAAATACAGCAACTACTCTGCTTTTCTGGTTTAGTGAGGATTGCGTGAATCAAAAATACCTTACTCATCTGCAAAAAGGCTTAGTCCCAGCAAATCATGACTTTAATTACAGGAAATAATCATAAACTACTTTATATGCAATTAAAGACAGTTTCTTTTGGAGATATTTTTGTAATTTGTATTTTTTCCTAAAACCAATTATCTAAAATATTTTTCATGCCTGCAATGCAACTTTGTCTTGCATATAAATTGATTTTTTTAAATGAAACTTTCTTTATGTATAATTGAAACTTGAGACTATTTTACCTTTATCTAAGTAATTGATTAATAGGAGTGATAACCGCTGCTGGTTACTAGTAGCAGGTAACAGTTTTGTGCTACAGTTTTCCTGTTTAGATAATTGTATTAATTTGGAATGTAAATTGACACAATTACAATGGTGTTTTTGAAAATGTCAATTTTATGGGGTTTTTTTAATGTTAATGTCTAATCAGCCTTTAATCAAACACTGAAACTGTTTGAAACAGAAAATATCTTTCACACTGAAATTTAATATAGTGCTGGTCAAGAGCTCATTAATTTCATGGGAAGCCCAGTATTGGATTTGGACCATGGTCGTAATTTTATCCATGGATTGAAACAGAACAGCAACATTCAAATTCAGACTGAACAGTGGTGTGGCCTGGATCTTTCACAAACAGCTGCAGACAATCAGTGGAGTATTTCACAGCAGTGGTAGACTTGAAGACGAGGGAAAATGTGTCCTAAAGTGTATGTGCCCCTGTGGTAATTGCAACCCATGTGGGAAGAAGAAAAAGGTAGATATTTTGTCTTCTTGTGCTTAAAGTGACAGTTCAGGGAAGATTCTTATCGTGTAATGAACATCTGTGAGTCAGGAACAGAAATGTGATAATCCAGCTAAAGAAGTTATACCTGTGTGCTCTCATGGCCTTTACAGGGGAGCTGTCCTGGTGTCCCCCTTAGTAAATAGGTGATGGGATGATTGAGAGGATATGGCTGGATGATGGGAAAGCCATCAGTGTTCTAGAGGCTGCCTTGTCAATCTGCCTCAAAACTCAGTCTGCCTGTGAAGTGAATTTCACAGGACCACATTGCCCTGTCAGCTGGTGACACCACCCAAGTGCTGGTGTTGGTACACATCTTCAGCTCAGCAGGACAGGAGTTCACACACCTCCAGGAGCACTGCACATTCTTTCAATCAGTCGTGATCTGAAATGTGACTGGGGGAATTTACAGAATTAAGCTGTCAAAACTATGCAAAATTAATTATAGGCTGGATTTGGCATAGAAGCGTACGTGTTTTCCCTCAGCATTTCTATTTGCTGTTAGAAATGCTTCGGCTCATACATCTGTGCAGATAATGCAGATAGGGGAAATCACTAATGAAATATAGTTTTACAGGTGGCTGTAGGTGAATTTTCCATCAACTTTTATGTGCCTGTAACATAACATTTTATTCTTTTCTCAGCTGGGAGTATTTTTAACTTCTGCTTTGAACCACCAGATACTGGATTTCCTTTTCCTTTATCATTTGCATCTGTCATCCTCGTGCACGTGTCTGGGTAACACGCTGGGGTCCGTGGGGCACCCAGCAGTGCCCACATGGGGCCCAGAGGTGAAGACCCCCACAGTGAGGAGCAGAGCCCCTGTGGAGGCCAGGGTGCAGGCAGGCATGGGGGACATGGCAAGCTGGAGACAACAACTGGAAGAGCCAAGAGATGGGATGTGGCTCCCAGTGGCTCTGTCTGTACTTGGTGTGAGGAATATCATGAATGCCAGTGGCAGTGACATTCTAATTAAGGAAATGAGAGCTCGCCAGATTTTGCTTTCCTAAAAGCTATGAAAATGTATCTGTTGAAGGAGAAAGGGTCAGGTTTCACTGGACCTTGTAAGTACCAGTTGGAAGATGAAAGTATCCAGGGCCACTGGATTCCTCTTTCTCAACCTTAGGCCAGCTATTTATCCAATAAGTATAAATAGGCCATTTTCATTAATTTTTACAGCAGCAAGGATACTTTAGTGTAAAATCGCATGTTATGTCTGTATTGATCTAACAACTCACTATCCCTTTTCTTTCCCTTCCCATGTGCTAGTTAAAAACTCACAGAAACAGGACAAAATTAACATTGGTGCTGGGGAATGAGAAAACAAATTGTTTCACCTTATGCGTAGGGAGGAAGATAGGGATATGTGGTTGGGATGGGGGCTAGAGAACTCAGGAGTTGGTCCCCCTTCCAGCTGTGCTTAGCTGTTAGATCAGCTGAGCCATAAATATGTGTCTTCAGCCTTAGATTAGTTCAGGATGTAATCCTTCATCTCTGCCCTTCCCAATAAATCACTGCTGTAGCTCTTTAAGTAATAGCAAAAATATTTATTTGGACACAAGATAACCATTTGTTTCACTTGTCTCTCCAGAGACACAGGAGTAGATCCCATTTAAGTAAATCAGTGTGATGCAGATCTAATTAGAGACAGAGTTAAGTCCATGGTCCTCTGCCAAAATGCTACATCATGAACTAAAATTCAGGGAAACTTAATACAGAGTCACCATTTATTTGCTATATTTAAATCAGACTTTAAACATTAAGTGAAAGCCAATACACCCAATAAAAGCTAGTAATCCAGGCTGTAATAATAAATCTCATACTGGTAGATGGTGCAGATGAGGGTGAAATTGTAAGTGCATTGACATTAATGTCATAGCACATCTTGATTGCAATAGATCCAGGAATTTTTTGGTAATGTTCTTAAGAGTCTTAGTTTACTAGCAAAGTAAGTTGTTTAGGATGTCCTGTTTCCCCCACCAATGGAGGAGTCACCGATGTTGTGATCAGCTGGGACAATACTGACATATACTCAGCTGGATTTCTCTGTCAGCCTCAGCTGCCTCCTTTTTTTCATGTGCCTCCCAAAACCACTTCCCTGTTTTCACTGCCCTGCCTGCGAGGAGAAAGCTCAAAAGATTATGTATCTTTTTGTCTGCAGAATCGTCTTAGATGGTTTTATTAGAGTTTGAAAGGAGAGCAGCTATCCTTAAGGTCACTGGGCAAAGGAGACAATCCCAAGTGAGCGCCTTACAGTGCTCCCCTTGGGAGGGGAGCAGAGGCAGCACTGCTGGCAGCTGACTGCCTGGGCACAGACATTGTTCCAGACCAACTGCAGCAGGGGCTGTCCTTCCTCAACAGGATGGTGGAGGGAGCACAGGTGGGTCTCACTCTGTCATGGTGGGGATGTGAGGAGGGATTAGAGGGCAAAGAATACAAATAAAAGGCAAAACAAGTTTCAGAGTTGCGTCTATTGCAGAACTTTTTTTTTCCCATTAACAGTTTGTGACTTCAACTGCTTCCACTAAATAGTGGCAACACAATGATCTTTGCCAAAGTGTCCGCTTATGTTTATTTAAGAGGCATCTAGTGGTAGCAAATCAGTAACAAAAATCGATTTGCAGCTTTTTCTGTGCTTTGCAACAGGCGTGTGACTTTCACTTGCACTAGCTGGAAGCAAGTGAAGAGAAAATAGTTTATAAGTTAAGAAATATTTCTTAGTGTACAGCGATAAAACTTTAAAAACTTATTTATTGAAGAAAATTAATTTATATTGTTACATATTACATTACCATACAAAAATGGTAATTCATTTTATGTCCTTGGAGATACAAAATAATATGGACACCTGCATAAATACAGTTTTAACAGCTTTTGTGCTCAATTATTGTCATTAAAAAGATGTGGAATATCTAGTGTTGTGTTGGTTTAGCTGTAGCTTAAAGCTGGGGCTTATGAGCTGAGAAAAAGGTAAGGTGTTTGTTCTGTCTGTACCTTTTATTTCCTGTGTACCCATATTCTCATTGCCTTCAAAAGTATTTGTGGATGTGCAAGAGGCACAAGATTGGCTACTTATGTGCTGACTACTCCCTTTTATTGTTTTGAAGGGTTTAGCAACTCCTTTATACAGACTTTTTCATTCATTCTACATTTTTTCCTGGTCTTACCTAAAGATTTCATTTTGCAGGCTCCTGTACATGAATTTATTTAAAGGCATCAGTATTATAGTACCACAGACGTTAGGCAGGCTTCTTGAAGTTAAGCATATGTGAGTTTCTGCAAAGTTTAAGGAGAAACAGGGAGACATTGAGCTGCCATCTGAATAAAAAATGCCTTCATTTTCAGTAGATGTGAGAAATGAAATGTTCCTTAGAAGGTTGCAGACAGGTTTCATGCACTGGGGACTGATCTATGAGCACTTTTTATCTGCTAGATCAGAGCATAAATATGTTTATTCTTATATATCACAGTACAAGGGCAGTGCAGTGTCAAGCAGACACCTGGTTGACCAGCAAGTTAAAGGAATGAGAAGAAAATTCATAGTTGTTCTGTTTCCTTGTAAACTATGCTTATGGTTCTAGTGTGTCTGAAATTAAAGTAGAAAAGAAGGATGTACTGGGAGTATTCAGAAATTAGATTACCGTGGTATGTTACTGATGAAAAGAAGAATTCAGTTATGAAGTTTAATCCCTTATTTATTTTTTTTTTCCTATAAGGGAGTCTTTTATTTCTGTTTGGTGGGTAGGATTCGTCTGTAGCCGAGTTTGCTTACACCATCCCACCCCTCCAATCTGTGTGTGTCAAGAGAAGGATCCTATGTACAACTGTTCCCAAAAGAAGGGTTTGTTGCCAGCAAGCAGCACTGGAGAGAGTAATTTAGTGCTTATATGATGACTCCTCTTGAGAATACCTCCTGCCTCTAAGGTCTTCCTGATCATTATTTAATACCTATTTTATTGGGGGGGGACCAACCAAAAAAAAAAAACCTAAAGAGAAATGGGCACTGTTCAAATCAACTGTTTCTGCCCTGCAGGTATGAAGGGAATAGTTTCCTTTCCATGGGAAGGGTTGCCAGGAGCCTTTTAGCCAATTACTACAGGAGTTTGTGGACCACAGCAACAGAGGGATTACTTCTGCCTTCCGTAGTGAACATTAACCACTGCTGTGCTAAACAAATGAGCCTTTTATATTTTATCTTCTTTGATATTTTAAGGAAATGAGAAGTCTTGAAATGACAAGACCCTGGTAATAATGAGGTGAGTTATCACCACATGGTTATTATCAAGAGAACTTTCTTTTTATACTAGTGTGTGTTAAAGAAGAGGCATGCTTCTTGTTTGCCTTGGAATTAAAATCGTTCAAGTTTACTCTTGTCGGGTTTCTGAGAAGAATAAATCATTGTTACTGTTTGTGAAACAGAAATGCCCTGGTGGAACCTGGCCCACCAGTTGTCTTCCTGGAAGCCGCACACAGTCGTGGCTCATGGCACGTCTGAGCTCTGTCAGATTCCACCTTCATCCGCTGCCGGTTCAGCTGCTGGTGCTGACAGTCACTTCTGCATTTGTTACCTCCAGTAAAGCTACCTTATTTGCAATTAAGCAAACAGTGTAAAAAAAAAAAAGTTGGACTTTGGTATTTTGTGACGAGCATAGACATTACCTGTAAGGCAGGAATTCCTTTGACAGTGAGCCACAGCACTTCTGTAGAAGCTGGTAAACCTGGCAGACACTATTCAGCATCCACTGCATCCCTGAGCTAAGGCTGTTTTAAAGTATGTCCCTGTTCATGTCCTTCATGCTGTATTGGGAGTAGACTGACCATAAAGGGAAGCTCATGTAAATACAGATAACTGGAAATAGACCATATACTTAAATTTTCTATTATAACAGATTAAATTAGTAAATCACTATTCACTGTGGCCTCTGCATTAATCTGATTTTCACATAAAACCCTGTGTTCACATCAGTTTTCACTGGAAACAACCAGATGCACCAGCACCTTTGCAGTAGTGCTGTGCTCTGGCGTCACTAGCACAAGCACAAAGCCATCTGTGTGAAGACTCTTGCAACTTCTTTGTTGAGCTTCAAGCATGAAACTACATTTCTGTCCAGTGCAACTGTGGAGCAAACCAAGCAGAGCCTTTGTAGTGTTACACTGTTGTATACACCTAAAGTGTAGTGTTACTGCTGCTTCGTTGTGTCAGCATACTGTAGAAATAACCAGTGTCTAAATTAACATATCAGCTTTCCAGAATTGCACATGGTGAGGTTTAGTTTAAACATAGTTAACAACAAGGTGGCAAAACCTATTTAAATATCCAGGTACCTTTGTCCCTGCCTACTTTTAATGTAGGTGCTCTCAGATGGTTGTGGATGCCATTATAAAGCTTTTGTGTAGTGTAGAACTTGAAGTAAGCATCTCAGTATGCCTGGCAGCCTTTACAACAAGCAAGAAGAATCCAGCTGAAAACAAGAAACTTAATGTCTGATAAGGGATTGTTTGAAAAGTTTTTTCAGAGGAAAAAAGACAAATTCATAAGAAGCCTGTGCCACTTTTAAGCCTAGAAAAGCAACACATTTGGATTCTAAAGCTAATTGGAAAGATGATTTTGTAACTGTATGAGTGTCAAGAACAAAGGCACTTAAAAATTGACAAAAAAGAAGTGGAAATAACTTTCTAAAGCTACAAAAGCTTTATAAAAGTAGACCAGATACTGCATAGCTAGATATTCTACAATAATGGATCTGAAAGAACTACAGAAGCAGAAGTTCTGAGATTCTTCCAGACGTGTGAAGTAATGCCTTGCATTATTATGTGGGCAAGACTGTTTTTCTTGGCCATAATTTAGGAAGGCTTTTCTATGTTATCATCAACGAATTAGAACTTGAATAACAAATCTTGGATATAATCATCATTATGTTCCTGTTCTGTTGGGGAGGGACAGAAGAGAAAAAAAAGCTTATTGTAAAACAATAAACATATTTGATGAAAAAATATGGATAACTTATTTGCTTAGAATAGCTTAACATTTAGGTGGACCTTTTTTGTTGATTGATTCATAATCATAGAGTCTGCTTTAAGAGTTCCTAACTCAATCACACTGCAGAAGTGAGCTCTGTGTACTGTACTGCTTAGGATCCTGTGTCTGCTTTGAGTTCCACACTGAAATGGAGTAACTGGACATGTCAGACTGTCCTGTAAAACAAAAATGAGTAAAGTGAAATCCAATGCAATGTGTTCTCCATATTGCATACCTGCCTTCAGAAATTACTCTTAATAGGCCTTTGGAACACAGTGTAACTGCATGACATAGGCATATATGTATATATGCAAATACGAATATATGCTTATGTCCATTAATAATTTTTTTTTAAATATGGCAGTAGGTATCAGAACTTGCCTTCATCTTGCCCTGTGGTTGTGAGTATTCTTTGATGGTGTGTATGTGAGGGTGGGAGGTAGTAACACCTTGTTGAAACTTCAGGCAGTCATGCTAGGTGGTGTTTGTTCTCAATTTAGGAATCTGAAAGGTAGAGCCTCTTTCAAATAGGGAAGTGGATAAGATGGAGATTTTGCAGAAAAACAGCTTTTGCCTTGTCTGGGTAAAAACTGAGAAGAAGGTAGATTTATACTATGTGGGGATGAAAGAAATGAAAATTTGTGAGCAAGAGGGATGTGAGAGGTGCATGTATTCTTGGATGCAACAGAGGGAATATCAAACATAACAGTCATTACTTCTGTTTCCCTTGCTTTTTGCTTTTTTTTTTTTTAATGATGGAAAAAAACACCATTTAAGTGAAAACCCTTACAGGAACTAGAAGCTTTTCTTTTCTTTTCTTTTATAACCCATATATCCCTCTGCCCAAACAGACTCAAATTTCTCATTTTTCCAACAGCTTGCAGTTTCTCACTGATGACTCCCACTTTTGTGCATTTTTTTCCAATTGCACCTAAGCACAAAATCTGCATTCTGATTTGGTAGTATTTTCAATAACTTTTTAAAAAGTTATTACACTCCCCCCTTTGCGTGGAGGAGCGAAGTGGCTTGTTGAAACTTCTTGTAAGTGGCTGGCAATATAACACTGTCATTAGAAAAACATCCAGTGAATTTGTTTGTCTTTAGATGAGCTTCTTAATTCATGAAGATTTTGTGGGGCCAGTGGTGTGGGGTTGTTCCATAATTACCTTATTTCAGTCATTTTTGGTCACTGCTTTTCAGATTCAAAAGCATTTACTTTGTTCTGCTGTGAATCAGAGTGCTTCATTATAACATTTGCACTGACAGTTATGGGAGAGATGTGCTGAAAGGCCCTAGGCTACATCATCATTTTCAAACTCCCACATGCTTCTCCCCATTTTTATTAGGACCTCCTCAAAGTCTGTTACACACCCTCTTTCAAAATGTTTTTTATAACTCAGGTCTGTCAGGTTGTCTGTAAAGCACTCACGAATGACTGGGCAGCTGGTATGCTAATTGCTACCTTACTGAACCAACCAATAATGGCATGGCTTTTTTTTCTTGTTTTTGCAACCTTTTTGTGTATTAAAATTTTGTCTTTGACCATACATTTGAATTATTGTGGCTTTGGAGTGGATTTTGCTGCCTGCCTCAAGTTTTTC
Organism: Climacteris rufus; assembly: GCA_013398175.1. Taxonomy (NCBI): domain Eukaryota; kingdom Metazoa; phylum Chordata; class Aves; order Passeriformes; family Climacteridae; genus Climacteris; species Climacteris rufus. The sequence goes on from VZRZ01001330.1 coordinate 1,581,125, forward strand.
AGTGCCTGTTTACAGCGCTGTGCACAGTAAGACCTAATCCCCAGCTGGGGACCATCTCTAACAGTGCAGTACAAATACATTATATTTCAACATTTTTTTCTTTGATTTTGACCTCATTCAAAAGGGGTTTTGTTGTTATTTCTCAATATATATTTGACATACTTGTTTTACAGTGATTTTCTGGCTATTTAAAGCAGATTTGGGGAAAACACAATTCAGTGTTTTACAAATTATCCGCTGCACAACATAGGAAACAAATCCCTGTATATATGAATTGAGGGTTGCTTTTTAGCATGTCTCTAAACGCAGTACATGCTAATGTACTTAAAAGGTAAGATTTGTGAATTGCTACAAATCTTACAGCTTTGCAAATCATGGGATTGAAGATCTGGAGTCTGCTTGTTTGCTTTCCCATGTTGAAGTGGTAACTGTCATTAATGTGTGTTATGGCATTTTAAAAAAGCAGGGAGAACACTTTTGCTGCTCTGTATGCCTCACAGAGCAAGAAAAGTAAGATATCATTTAAAGTGGCTATTGTGCAGGAGGTTTCTGGAATGTTTGGCATTGCATGTTCAACTTTGGCATTTTGTCATCAAAAACTGGAACAGAGCACAGGCTCTCAAATATGCAGCAGGCCTCTTGAGCTCCTGTAAAAATAAGCTGGCAAACAAACCCTCTAATAAAATGCTGATGCTGGAAAACATATACAGTCATCATTTCGTTATGCTACTTTTCTCAGCATGTCTCATCTGTTTCCGAAAGTAAAAGAGAGAGATGATTACCAGAAAAGCAAAAGTCATGATGAGATTATTTCCTGGCCTTGCTGGGACAGGGGACAGCTCAATCACTCTGAGCCATGAAATGTCCCAGTGGCCTGGCTGTGTTACTGGCTTCAATGACACTTAACTTGCCTTTTAGTCAAAGCACTTGTTTCTTCCTTCCTACTCCTCTTATGAATTCATTGTTTAGCAGTGTAAATGGGGCTTATGATTTTTACTTTGGGCTTTTAAAGACTCTGTAGCCATTTAAAATGCCCCCCTGGAGCCTCCCAGGGGTTGAGCGCACTGGGAAGGCAAGAAGAGGCTTCTAGCATTGGGAACATTTGAGCTTTGGGCTGCTGTTGATAACTTGGGCAGTGAGGGTGGTGACAGTGCAGTCTGGACTTCTTCTGCTTACTGGTACTGTAAACAGTCCTAGCAATTTTTCTCAGGATGGTTTCTTTATAGTTTTTAACTCAGTGTATTTTTTCATTCAAAATCTATATAGCTACTTGCAACATTCTCTTAATTATCTTGTGCTCTTTCCTTCAAAAGGCAATATATGTGTTTAATATGTACTGTGTGGGATGCTTGTGGTAGGATAGTTGAAGGAAGAAACAGGAGTAATGACAGCCTAGAAAAGTAGAGTGTCAGAATCTTTAGTTATTTAATTCATAAATTACAGTTCTACTCAAAAAAGATGTATTCTCAGGTTAGACTCTTCTAAGTCTATGTATCATCTGCTAATAATGACAGTAGAACTTTCCTGAATGCAAATAAAAGGTGAGTGTAAAGAAACTTCTTTTAAAACAAACCTTTTGTCAGTGCTGAAAATGGGAACTCTAATGATGCTACAGAAATTGCAGTATCTTTCCTGTCATACCACACTGGCGTATGGGAGGCTGAAATAAGAAAAATACTGACATAACAATCAAAATAATTTGGTAGAGAGGAAGTCCTTGAAGAGACCATGTGTGTCAGTCCAGGTGCACTAACAAAGCTACTTTCCAAATACTCTTGTGTGTGATAGTGATCACGTAGGTTCAGAAGAAAGCAAGTTTTTATGAGAGTGCATATTCTGTTTTCTGTTTCCACATGAAACACTTTTGTACTGCCCTCCCAATTCTCTGGCCAGCTCTGCTGGGCACCTGTTGCTGCCTTGGAAGGAGCCCTGGGGGCCTGGCAGGCTAAGTGTGTTGAATGAAGGCAGGACCTGAAAACCAGTCTTCTTTCCTCATTCAGAGAGTACTACTTATTACAATGCAGAGCTTTAAAGGAGGAAACAGCACTTCTGATCATCTGGATGACAATCAATCAGTCTTATCTTTTTCTTTGTGCTGTTTAATTACTGGGGAAATATTTAACTATAAGCAGCTTACAGGTTTCTGAAACAACTCTTTGATCACATATTGTTTTACCTCTTCGGTTTTCGAAAATCTAAAAGGAAAAGTGCACTATTGGGAAAATACTATTATTTGGTCTCTAATCAGTAATGTGTTTTAATAGCATGGAGATGAACAGCATTGGTTATTTGTGCCTTCTTTTTTGCTAAATTCAGTAGCTGTTGTGGCCCCAGGGACTGAACAGCACAGTCTGTATGTGGTCTCTGCTGCTCATATAAGCAGCTCCAGGCACTTCTTTTAAACTTGTATCTTTTATAAGGTCCTTGAGCCTGGCTATCTATAGCTCGCAAGAGAACAGCATGTCCTGTGTGCTGCACTCTGCTCATCACGTCTTGGAATTGTTCTGGGTGTGCATAAGCCACTCATCTGGGTGAGATGAAACACAGACATTTCTAACATTTTGACTCCCTTTATCCTCTCTGTAGGAGCTCAGCAGGCAGGATGTACACTGGTTTGGAAATTTCTGTGTTGAGTTCCTAGAACAGCTGAGTCAGCTCCAAGGTTTCTCATGGCTGTGTTTTTAGTTGTCTGTTACATAGATGGTGATAGGACTGTGCACTGCCAGTGATGATAAAAACAAATATATATTTGTGGCAATTAGACACTGATGTATCTGGAGCTAAGCTGTAGCGTTGTTGGCAGGATTACAAGAGCTGGGTTGTTTGGAGATTCAGTGTTCTCATTGTGGCTATTGTAGGACAAAACTGAAAGCTCATAAAACTGAAGGCAAGCCATATCAACAGGCCAATTAAAGACAGCGTGTATCATGGATACAAATGTTTGTGAGTTGTACTGCTTACACAGTAATCATTATTTTTGACCTTTTGACTTTTCAATTGATCCTCATCCATTGATTCCTCATCACTTTTTCATGCAGGATAGTCTTTTAGAGAAAATGCTATCAGACATGACTTCACACAGTCTTTGACTTCAGTCGGATTTCTGCAGTCCTGATTAAAACCAACTTAGTTTTACTGGAGTGATGCAGGGGACAGAACATGCCAACTATTCCTTTCTGTGGCTTTCACTCTGTAGGTAATCTCAGAAGATGAAAATGGTTTTCCCAAAGAATACTTTTTCCCATAGGTTTCATTGCTAAATTGGAACTTGAGTGGATGATTATTGTGTGCAGTTGAGTGGCATTTGCTTTAATTGTGTATTTGCAGATGGCACTGTCTTCTCTGCCAGGAGATAGGAGAAGGTCTAAGGACTTCATCTGTTAATGACACAGCCTCTGGAACAGCAGCAAGGTAGCTCAGTTTGCAACCACAACACTGTTAAAACACAGATAACTAAACACCTGCATTCAAAACAAACTTCCTTCTGTCTCATCAGAGCCTGAATGATTTCTAATAAAACTGAGATTTAGCTGTTCTTCTGTTCTGTTTGCATTGGGACTTGTTTACATGATGCAGATGCAAAGGAAATACCTGCTTTGCTTCACTTTGACATTTCCATTAAGATTACTCTCAGTATAATCTTGCATCAAAAAAATGGATTCAAAGTTACGCAGGGCCTTATCTTGTGGTAGAAAGATGCTGAGCCCAGCTGGTGAGAATTCTTAGTTGCTGTGAATTGAAGTGAAAATGCACAGACTTGGAGCTTTTGTTGATTGCTTTTTTCACGTGTCACTAGTTCTCACTGAAATTAAATACAGGCAGAAAGTTGGTGCCCTGATACCAGTTGAGAAGGTTGATATGGTCCTACACGTAAATCATAATCACAGCAAAACCCAAATACCCATCAACTGACAGCTGACCCTGCATCCTTCTTTGTGATGTTTTTTCTCTCTGTACTCAGTGGAATATGCAACTCTTACATTGCTGTTAGTCAGGTACCTTTAAACAGCATTAAACCATGTTCTTGAAAAACACAAATAATGTGTGGGCTTTCATCATTTCTTGCTAAACACCTTAGTTAAATTGTTGCAAACCCCTACATCCTGTACCTTTTCCATTATGATTTTCTTTTTTTAATACCGTGGTAACTAGAACTAGTAATAAGTAACAAAATAAAATATGATGAGCAAATTTCAGCTCTTAAAGCTCACTATAATGATATGAAATGAAAGCTAATCTTGTGCTTCTGATTTTTGTCCTGCTGAAGTCCCAGCCCTTTCCATCAACTAAAATTAGGGTTTCACCTCCACCTTAATATTAGAAAATGCCCATCTCTACACTTTAGGACCAAACTGATTGCTATACTAACTTTTTTTCCTGTCTCACATGCTTTTTATTCTGAATTGAAGTGTACTCTTTTATCCAAAATTTCTCATAGGTGCCCATATTACATGATCAAGTCACTTTTTCATATTCTTTTGAACAGAGCCTGAAGGGAGAGCTGCTCTGGCATCATCCATAATTCAGAATTTTATAGCTCTTTTCTGAATATGCTGAAGTTTTTCAACATTACTTTTGAAATACACACACACACACACATACACCAGAACTAAGCTTGTGTTATTTTATGGTCCTGTCAGAGTCACATAGAGGAGTAATGCTGCTTCCCTACTGTTACTTTGAATTTCCTTCATATATTGTATTCATTGGCTGCAGCATAGCATTTGGAGTTCATGGTCTGTTGTTGCTTCATGTTTTTTAAACCATTTTTAAACCATTACCTTAAAGATTGTCATTTCTCAGAGGCAGAACCAGCCAAAGACTCAAAACTTTCCTGAACTTAATTATGCAAGGGGGAAAAAATTCAACTTACTCCTAAGCAAAACTCTTTAACTGATGGCAAGGCATATCAATATATAATATTCATATATAATATAATAATTTTTAAGGCTTTTGACAGTTGTCACATCCAATAAAGAACTGCAGTTTTACAGTATCGCTATAGATGGGGGAGGTAAGTTGTATTTTGAAGTGTGGAAACTGAGGCACAAATTTGTCACTGGCCAGAGTGTTGCTATACCTGTACAGAACCCACTTTCACTGAGTCCACGACCTATTCATTCATCCTTCTTGGGCTCCTTAGGAGAGTAAATGTTTTATACCTAATGTCACCCCATCATGAAGTTATTCTGAAAGTGCTTCCTTACACATGGGCATCATACCTGTTTTTAGGACAGTCCTGGGCAGGTTATAGGTCTTTTACCAGTGCATGAAGGTCTCTTACCAGTACCATGGCAGCATCCATTTAGTTGCTCAGCAAGTCTACATTTCTTGGCACGGGGAGCAGGATAATACTGCTGGTGTCCAGACCTACTGTTTTCATAGTGCCGCATTTCCTCACTAATGGCTTATGAGGCAAATATTTAAGTGCTTATTGTTACATATTCTCCTTTTATCTCATTATTTATAGAGCAACTGTTAGGGTTGTGAAACTATAAATTTTTTTCCTTTCTTTAAAAATAAGATCAAGTAGCAGAAGTTGAAGACTTTCAAGTGTGCACTTAAGCGTTTGCTCACAGTGACTGTTTTGTCTCCTGTGGTTCCCTCCTGGCACTCCTTCAACTCAGCATCCCCCCATCAGTAGAGCCTGCTGTGCTCCAGTGCCTGAGCTCCTACAACACCTCAGCATCCTCACTGGAACGAATTTGAGGGTTGTCAGACCCCAGTAAATAGATGGTCTTCAACCCTTAGAAGTCCTGTCAAATATACTAAAGTATCTTTTATGGTGGAGAACAGACAGTAAGTGCTTCAAAGAACTTGCTCAATCTTGCATCTTTTTTTCTCTGCTATTAAAGATGTGGGACTCAGGTCAAGTTCAGCATGGGCCCTTTTTCATCATGGAAACTTTTGTACTGGAAGGAAAAGCTCACCTAGTAGTTAAACTAAAAGAATAACTATTTTAGGAACTTCGGGCACTTTTGTTGGGGCAGATACTGTGCATCTCCTGGGGAGCAGGTTGTTCTCTTTGCAGCATGTGTGTTTTACTCCTTTTTGTATCTGCAGAGGGCTTTTTTTTCAGTGAACTTCATGCTTTTACCTTCCCCTGATCACCCAGTACTGCTGTAGAAAAGGACTCTGGGATGTTCCTTGTTCTGCCCAGGAGACCAGTTGTTCATCTGATCACAGCTGTTTTCTTGGAGCCCTTTTCAGACTGGAAGCCCTTGTCTCATATGGAAGATGATTGCCCCTCTCTCTCCTTTCCTGTCTCCTGATGACAGCCACATGTACCCTGCAGCCTGGACTGGTCTTTCGTGCCTGCACTGTCTGGAAGTACAGGCAGAAGCTGTTCAGGCAGCTGAGCTGGAAAGATGCTGGTGCCAGTCCAGGAGAAGCTGAAGGGATCCTGGTCCGAGATGTTTTCCCTTGAGCTAGTTTCAGCCCCTCTTCTTTTCTTGCTGATGCTCTGACAGCATAAGGCAGAATGAGTGGCTGCCCTGCTGCCTGCCTCCCACCCCGTGGCATGGCCTGCTCCTGCCTAAGGGCAGAGCCAATGACATTCTGTGGAAAAGGAAGGGAAGTGGGAGAATCCAACACAGCCTTCCAAGCCTGGCTGCCTGCCTCCTCTTTCCTGCCCATGCCAGTCTACCATTCCAGGGCAAGCCTTACCATCTCATGAACCCCCAGGATGAATTGTCCAATGGCCCATTTGCTAAAAGAAGGAAAGAGGCTTTTTTAATTATTACTTTGTGGCTGTTTGTTTTGTTTTTTTTTTCTTCAGAACATGCATCAACCTCTAGAGGTCTAGAAACCAGGATCCTGTTCAAAATTGCTGCCCTGACTGAGCCCACATCCTTGCCCAGTGGTCAGGCCCTTGGCTCAGCAATCTGGTGTTACATGCAGCTCCTGGGTCAGGAGGCAGGTCAGGATCCTGCCTTCTGCTGCCCAGAGGGCCAGGGATCCACCATTACTAGAGACAGTAAAGAAGATAGTCCCTAGCATTTTGGTTAGGGTGTGTTTGTTTACTCTGCCCTCCTGTCATATATCCATGATCATAATTTTTTTTAGTTTTTAAGTGTAATTATCAGAGGTATTCTAAGTCATCTTCTCTCTAGCCAGTGCCCGAGCACTTGCAGATGGGAATGCCACTTTCTGTGTGGCCCTTTCATACTTGTAGTCACTGCCACACTGCAGTGTCATTACCCAGTGTTTGTTTTAAATGTCTGAAGTCCAGAGCTATGCTGGTATGTTAACCCACCACTTCTGTGTAGTCTGGAAATGTTAAAACTATAAATTATTATAAACAAAGTGCCTTTGGGGGAGCTTATACATTGTGGTTATTTAAGTAGTTCTGTGGATTTCTGCCTTAGTTTAGTGCTCGTAGAATGTATACATGATCAGAGAAATATTCCACAGTTCACTGAAGAACAAAGGTATATTTAACAGAAGATGTATTTCTACTGAATAGATGCTTTTTTAATTAGGATTTTAGCTTAAAAAAATAATCTCAGCTTGCTTCATCTGCTTTCCATATGTAACTGTTTCAGCTAAAATACATTGCTAAAGGTTTAATTGAATCAGTGCCATTGTATAAATACAGAATTTCTGTATATGTACATTTCTCATTCTGATAGCTTCCAAAAGATAGCTAAGTGACCATTAGAATAATTTAACAAGAAAAGATTTTTGGTTTATGAGATGTAAGTTCTCCCACATAAAATACAACATTCTGGAACTAATTTTCATTGCATGGTTATGGTTAATGGTTAAAAATTTTCAGTCTGTGCAGAACCATTTCCATACCACTGACCCATCTGTGTAAAGAGACCTTGCCTTGAATAATATGTGATATTTGGTCATTGAAGAGGAACTCCCATGGTCCAATGTGTTCTCAGTGCATCCTTGAAATTTAGCCCTTGGTTTTGAAAGGTTCAATATTTCAGTGTCTGGGCATCTCTAGCCCTCAATGAATATTTTGCCATAATAGATAATGTGCATCCTAAGTAAACTGCTATAGTTTCCAACCACATCTAGGAGGAACAAAGTGAGTTAAGGCTGGAGCCTAAAATTTCTAGGCAGAAGTAATAAAGCTTCTCTTTGTTGAGGTTTTAGATGTTGCTTTGTTCTCATATGCCCTGGTGAAAAAAAATGTTTCTTAAAAAAAATATTTTACAGACACTTAATCTTGGTTGCGTCTGATGCCTTTCAATATTTTTAAAAGAAATTCCAAGTGGATGAGTTATTTATGTGTTTAGCTTTTATTTTCCATTATGTCCTTTAATAGATTCCAGATCTCATCCATATTGTAATGGCTTCTGTGTTACGGAGCAACAAAATTTACTGGGTTAAATATCCATTTTTCTTGCATCTCTGACATGAAAGTGCCATAGACCTATACAATAAATTGTTAACACATTGGTGAGCTTGAAAGCCCGTGCTGTCACCCTCACTGTCTGCACACAGGCTGCAGCAGACACACGGGCCCCGGTGCACTCCGGCACACCTGGAAGCACCATGTTATTCCTAGCACTCAGGTGAACATGCTTGGAAGACATTATGATTAAAGGCTGTAAGTGGAGAAGTGTTCAGGCTTGAATTCTTTGTAAATTGCTTCCCTTAACCAACATGTTGAAGCACATGTAGAGCATAATTTTATAGACTTGTCTGAGACCTGGGATACGCAGACGGAATACGTAAGGTGATGTCAAAAAAAAGACATGACCCAAACTGCTGTGTTTGCCTTCCCCCTCCCCATCCTCTCTTCCTGTGTGTTTATTTCTTTCCTTTATTTTTTTTCCTTATGGATAGATTTATTTGAATTTCTGGGGAAAGCAGGTGTTTAGGGGACAGAATAGCACAGGGAATGGGGCTGAGCTTTTAGCATCTTGGAATTGCCACCATGAATCCCTGTTTTTGTTTTTCTGTTCTCTGAGAGTATGAGCTCCAGAAATTGAAATATAGCATTCTCGACTCAAGAATTATTCCATAGAAAATGTGAGGGAGCCTATCATTAAGCACTTGTGAACAGATAGCAGTATTGGAAGAATAAATTTGGTGCCAGTCTCTCCAGAAGTGGTTGAAAAACGTAAATCATGAAGCGAATAGATAATCACAGATATGACAAACTGTAGCTGCATCTGCTGATTATTTTCTCCTCAACCTCTTGTGTACAATTAAGAATTCAGATTTAACAGCTGGGAATGATTTTCAAATGTTGATCTGAAGCAGAAAGTTCTATTCAAAAACTTTCAGCAGTTCTTTTATCTTCCCCCTTCATTATTTTTTTCTGGAATAGGTTAAAAAAGATAGTACTTGACCTGCTCCGCATTGAGATAGAAAAGAGATCATTATAAACTCAGATATGGATTTATGCTTAATGATCTATCTTCTAATGTGTCTGAGTTCAACAGCAAACAGACTCGGTATCTGTCAACAGGCTAAACTTTCTTTGGTCAAGAAACTTTATCTGTTAATATTTTATTTTCCTAGTTCAGCAGAGAGACATCTTTCAAAGGTTTCTTGTTGATAGTTGTGGCAAAGAAACTAAGGTAAAAAGCTCACAGTGAGTGACTGTCAAATTAAAGTTAGAGACGACACACAAGGGGAAACTATTAAAAACGGAGGGTAGTTACTAATGTAATCATGCATCATTATATACACGCTGATTAGCATAGAGTTCTATATATAAATATACTAATACACTGAACAGACAGATCTGTGTAGACCACGTCTGCATATAAATTCCTACAGAAAGATCTTACATCTGTCATTGTGCTCCATGTGCATCTGAGTTCAAAGTATTTGGCATTTAGGGTGTCAAAAGCAGCTGCTCAGGCTTTAGGACACAACGTTTATATGTTTATAATCTGCAATTTTTTTTGTATTCTGCCAGTAAAACCTCTGGTTTTAAGGGTCCAACAAGCAGGTACAGGAGTTTTATCTGAATATGTATGCACATGTACATGCTTCCTTTACAACAGATATTCAGAGTTCTTTCCCTAGTCTAGTAAAGTGAACTGTGCATCTTTGCTCATGTGACAGGATTATTGGGATTAATCTGGTTAATTAATTAGTCCCTCTAGAAATGGATAAAAGTAGAATTGCATTTTCGGTAGGGGTATATCCTGACAGGGGGCATTTAGGGTAAGTTTATTTATTCTCATTTGACACCAACAGTTGTGGTGTACATTTTACCTTCAAATATTTTCTTCTGTTATTTGTTCTTTTCATTTGGGCATTTCCAGTTGCTTTGCAGTGAAATATGCAGTGAAATTTTTTATCAAACTTTCTCAAGTCTTAACCATATTGTTTGCAGATCAGGTCCAGGAAAGATGTCTGATCACCCTACACAGATGTGTCACGTTCTTCATTTTTGAAAAATAACCTGCATTATCACCCAAAGAACCATTATTCTTTACAGGCAATATTCTACTGCTTAACTGTCTCTGTATTTTTTTGTTTGCTTAGTTGTGTTGGGTTTTTTTAGTTTTATTTTATTTCATTACAGCAGTATGCCCATATCTAAGCTTTTAATTTTTTTCTTCTTTTGTTCCATTTTAAAGGTACAGAATTATTCTCCCTTCTTTAACTTGGTCTTGTTCTCCTGGAATCTGGTCTCAGATTATATTGACTGCTGCTCAAGTTAAGTTTTCGTCCTACAGCCTTTGTAATTTGAGGATTTTTTAATGACAGGGACGGAACAATTTTTTTACATCATTTTACCAGCTGAACATTGAGAATAAATGTTGTTTTAGACTATTTCAATATTAATTGAAACAACCAGTGTTCCAGAAAATTAGCATAGAATGGAGGAGCCGTGATCCAACTCCACTTAGGTTTTTAGGCTGGTCACACTAATTTTCAGGGTATCCAGTAATTATGAAAAGTTTTGGTCATGACAGACTGTGCTATTTTCTGGGGCTTCAGCTGGGTGAAAACAGTAATATCAGCTAGTGGGATAAGTTAGCAGATGGTACAAGATAGGGAAATAGACAACAATGCTCTCAGTACAAAATTATCTGCATCAACTGATTAACTCAAAGTGATAATGCAGTTTTCAGTGCCGCCAGATGTTAAGACATACATGCAGAAGCAAAGAACAAGACCCTGAATATTTGCACATGTGAAGCACTGACTTCAGAAAAAATTGAAAGCTTTTGTTGGATATTCAACCAATCCTGACCTCTCAAGGTGACCTGGAGTGTGAGGGCCTGCATGGCCTCGGAGTTTGTAGGAGCAGGGAACTCTTGAGTGATGCTAGGAAGATGACACTGCTTACTCAACTGAAATTGAAGGACATACTCCTAACATTCTTTTTCTATTCTGCTTTCCCCAATTTGAAAAGAGCATTGAACTGTGAAGATCCAGAGAAACCTTCTAGTTAATAGTCTGAGATTATTCATCAGAGTAAGCAGGATTTCCCAACTTTAGTCAAGATCCAAACAGCTCGAAACCAAGACAAGATGCACACTCTCTGGAGTTCATGATTTTCCATGAGGAAAACTATCCCTTTGAAATGATGTTGGTTAGCTTTTTTTGTTTAGTTTGATTTGTTGCTTTTGTTGTTGTTGTTGCTCTTTTGTTGTTTGGGGTTTTTTTGTAATGCATGCTTTATTCTAACAGGAATTAATTTGGATTAGCCCCATAGCCTGTGTTCAGACTAGAGGCTTCCTCTTAACGGAATCCTGGCTTGTGTGTTTTAATTTACAAGAGGAATGTGAGCATTTCTAATTTTCACCTCTTTAAACAATCAGAAAATTTGTAATAACAGATTCTGGGATGCTAGCTTTTCTGCTTTTCTGTCACACTTGGAGATGAATTCTTTCCAATAATAGGGTAGCAGACTGGAGAAATAGTCATATGAACAAAGAACTGTTGAATCCTTTGAATTAAAATAAAAACAGTGCTACTCTCCACCTTAATCAATAGAAGGGGCTGTTTGAGCCATAGGGGTTTTATATTTGTTTTTTGTTTACAGATTTACAAAGAGAATTTTCAAAAATTGTCTTCAGGTCTTCCTTCAGAGCACAGTTGCAATGTAATTACAAGGTACATATTGGGGAAGAGGGAGCATGGAAAAAAAATAGCAGTGATGATGGTTTTCAAACCATATATTTTATACAGCAGGAAGAAAGTGATTACTAAAAGGTTAGCCCAGATTATTATTCATGAGTTTTCTGAGCTTTTAAACAAATTGTTGTGCAAATGTTCATAACCTCATCATTTTCTCCCTCTCAGAAGGTGTTCAGATCTCCACATGTGCAATAGATCAAGTGTACTTCCAAAAATAGGCATGTTGTTTGTGCTTGCAATTCCACATGATCTTGTTATGACAATGGAGCTTCTGCAAGGAGTTATCTGTGGGCTGTGTGGATCCTTTCTCATTTCAGTTCCTCTTACAGCTGGGAGCTGCTACTGTACTGCAGAAAAACCCTCTCCTTTTTGGGCACTGTGCTTTGGTTTCAAAGCCAAATGAAATTAAGTCATCCTGATTAGATCATTAGAGTCTTCAGTGAAATCTGCTCAGTAACATGTCTGAACTTTTGCTGTGGTTCCAAATGAATAACTTTTTGGTATTTGACTTTGCTTTGAAATGTGGAGTGCTCTTTGCCTGAAGGGGTATCTAGTTTTGTATAAACATGGAAGGTTTCAGAGCATTTGAGGGACACAGTGCAGAATAATTCAGCTGTGCTGAAGGTCTGAAGTGTTTCAGCAGGATTGTTAACAGTGTGCTCCCTATCTACTTCATCTTGTTAAAAACTTTACAAATCAGGAGGCCTCCTCACAAATACGTCCGGTAGAGCTCACCAGGCAGAAGTAGCTGGGCCCTCTCCCTCCCGTGTAACTGCTGTATGTGACCCTCTGTACATTCAGCACTGGGCATGAAGTTTTTAAGGGCATCTCCCTCCCCAGACACTTTGCTCCCGTGGTACACCACGTGCCTCCAGAATGGTAACTGAGTTGCAAAGTATGGAACTTTGGATATTGACTATTCTCAGTGCCAAAGATGGCATGAGGGCACTGTTTACCAGCAAAGGTGAATCCTTCAGGAAAATAGCAATTTGCTTTGAAAATTAGGGTCACTTTCCTATGCCACGTGCCACTGAGCTGCTTCCTGTGGCAAGCCTCACCCCTTGTCACAGTGCTCTGGGAATGCACAGCCACCAGCGGCATGTGTCATGTTCACTTTGCATGTCTTCATGGTATTGTAGGGGTAAGGCATGGCCATAAGAATCGTCAGCTGAAGAAAATAGAGGGAAGAGTAGGAAGGTAATAGTGAATGATGAAAATACAGATATAAAACTGGGAAGACAAAATATACAGAAGAAATGCCCTAAACATCTCACACCACCAGCCGTGCCTCCACCTAAAAGTAGGTGGAGGTTTCTTGTGAGCACTATGACTCTGTTTTTGTTTGTTTTCAATGCTAGAAATTCAGAGAGATTTACTGCAGGATTAATCACTGTTCAGCATGACTTAGGCTAGCAAAATTTGACTGCTTGACAGTATTTGAGAATGTAAACATGTCTCTGAGTTCAGGTGCATTGTTGTTAATACCTAGTCTCTGGTTTACTAAATAGTAAGCAGTTGTTGTTTTCTTCTCTGAGCCCTGAATATTTATTGGCAGACTGGGGTTTTCTTCTTTGGTTCTGGATAAGACAAGCAGTTACAGCTGAAGCGTAAATAGTATGATGGGATCTACATGCTTTATGTAGCAGGTAATTTAAGGTATACTAATGTGAGACATTTTTGTCAGAAGCAGAGCAGCCACTGAAAATTTTAAGTAAAGGCTGGTAATAGAGCACATTATTTTTTTTATTCTCCATGACATCAAACTAATAATTGATAGTTAACACCGTTTTGGTAACTCTTGTTTTAGAAGTCAGACTGTTAAAACTACTTATTTTCAGAGTTTCCAGCTTTTGTTTGCAGTTTATAGAAATACAACATTAGTGCTTTGGACTTCACATCAGCTCTGTGCCAGTGAATCTGACTGTATGAATAGCTGACTTCTTCCTTCCAGCAAAATATGTTCTTCACAGTAAGCATTTTTGTGTGTTTCTCTGAACTACTCCAGTTAACATAAGAAAATCAAGAAAAGGAATGATAGCCTGAAACATAGTTGGCAAACATTTTATACTTTCATACTGAAATGTGTTTCTTTTGCCAGTAAGTTCGATAAAATAGAATTTTTTTTGAAAGTACAGTGCCTTAGGAAAGCTGTAGTACTTGCTAGGGAGGTCATATTTATTAACCAGAAAATAGTAATTGGAAAAGAGATGAAACATGGTCTGCTGCTTTAGAAATTATTCTTTGAATTGGCCAATTTTCAACTGTAAGGAAGTCTAGAAGGATTTTATCCCATTTCAGCCTCCTATATTTTTTTCCCAATAGCACACTGATAAAAGGTTTCATGTGAGGGTTCTATTTTTCCAATAGATGAAGGCAATCTAAATTGCCTCTGGGGGTTTTCTTGGTTCTGATGAGTTAAGCCTAGTCTGGAAAGAGCATGCACAAAATGGAGAGATGCAATTTGGTCATGGGTTTTGCTGTTAATACAGGATGTTGTGAAATAGCAGATTCAGGCATTAGGAATGCAGCACTTTGAGGTGGTAGTTTGTGACTGTACTTGCAGCAATTTGCATAGCATTTTCTGCAGGTCTTTATCAGTTTATTTTTATTGCTATTGCCCTTCCCATGATAAAGAAGTGGAAGACCCCCTTCTGGCAAAGAAACCTTTGCAAATTACACTGACCAAAAGGAAGAGTTGCCCTTCCTGATCCCACTATTTCATATCCACCATGAAGATTTTACAGTTTACTCACTTACTGGCTTTCCCTTCTTTGTGGTCTCATCAGTTTTGACTATGGAAGAGATGTGCTTTAGCTTACCCCAAAAGATCAGATACTTAGAAAAATTTCTCAAGTGCTTTAATATCTTGTGATGCACTTTTAAAATAGTGCTATATTGTTGCTTTTAGGCAAAAAGGCAAATGTTAAAAGCACTCAGGAAATACCAGATAATTTATAAAATATATGTGAAGGCTAGGTATGGTCAGTCAGATGTTCCTAGCAGTGGCCCATTGATGGTTTGTGGCAGTTTAGAGAAAGAGAGACCTGGCTCTTCACATGTGACTGACTTTTCTTCTCTTTGCATGTGAATTAAATTAAGCCTGATCTATTCCATGTATTGCTGTATAGATTTTTTTCACCTATAAGCCATCACAACATTTGATGCAGCAGTGCATGCAAGTGCAACTGAGGTGCCATCACAGGGCCCATGACTGGAAGAGCTGCTGTGCTGTGGACTAGAGGTCCTTGTTTTGCTTGGTGATCTGCCCTGCACCAACGTGAACCAAGTAGCTTGATAACCAGGAAAAATCACTGCTTGGGGATCTGCCCACGGGTTTGAGCAGCTCTACATATCTGTATGTGCAGCTCTACAGGTGACCCCTGGCAGGCAGGTGAAGGGGTGCATGGCTGAGCTCACTCTCCCACTGCTGGAAGCTCCTTCAGACTGCCCAGTGTGGGGCAATATCTGTAGCCAGCTTATCTGAGTCATAACATGGCTTTTATGGCCTCTGCTTCAAGGAGCAGAGGATGTTCAAAGTGGCTGATAGCAGCTCGTCTTCATCATCCCTGCAGCTGAAATCAGGCGTTTCCCACCTATTAGTGTGTGGTCCCGAGTTTGAGAGCCTGTCTGAAAATTGGTTTGTTCACCTTGTGAAGGTTAACATTTGGTAGGGTTTGTTTGTTTGTTTGCTTGCTTGCCTGAGTATGCATTTGACAAAGTAACAGGAGTTTGCAAACTATTTTACTTGTTACTGGGACCATGTTAACACACCTTTCTCAGTCCTTGCTCAACAAATACTGCAGCTGGAGTTGCAGACTTTAATAAGCTGGTATCTGTCATAGATCCTTAGAAGAAAAGTCTCAAAGGGTAAGTACAGTTTTGTTCCCTCTTTTCCCCTCACCGTTTTAAATGCTATCTAATAAGGATTCATTCTAGACCATATGTTATCATTATTTGTCTAGTATTTACTAAGCCATAAAAATAGAGCTGCACACTCTCACATTAGTTTTTATTCCAAGTTTTGTTTTAGTATTTCATACAAACAGGACATGCAGGCTCTGTTAACTAGACTGAAAGGATTCATGATGGGATAGTATCTTTCCAAATTAGAATTGTCTACAGAATACTTTCAAAGACATCTGAGGGGTTATTTGTACACTTGAGCCATACAAGTATATTTTTTTAAAATTTCCATTTGCTTTTCAGCAAGAAAAAATAAGAATATCTAGTTAATTTAGAAACATACTTTTCTGGATGTTCTTCACTTATGTTTTCTTTTCTTCATATTTTTCTGTGGTCTGCCTTTCTCTCATTCCTCTTGGGAGAACAATTTCTGTTTTCTTCAGCACAGAAGCTATCTCTGTAAAGGTCAGGGTAAGCAATACTGCTGGGGAGCTCTATCTACCATTTTTAGTCAAACCTTTGCTAAAGAAGAGTCTATCTTTTTAATGAAAAAAACAGTTTTTGTAGATTTTTGGGCCATTAATTTATAAATCATGTAATCCGATACTGAATTATCTCTATGTCCTATAAGTAACCACATGTATTTAAACTTTGGACTTTTGAGTTCTGAAATTCAGCAAATGCTGTCCTAACAATTATTAACATTTAGTACCTGAAATTCTTCCCTGAGAAATCTCTTAAAAGCTTTCTATTTTCCAGACAGGGAACTTTAAATGAAATTTATAAGAAAAAGTAATAGATATTGGGAAGGAATCTAAACCATTACTTATAAAATCAACAAACAGTCCCTCAGTTCACATCCCGAAGGGGTCTGTGGAATCATCAATTTCTTGAATTACACCAGTGAATCAGAAGAGACATCTAGGTATTGCTGCTACTGGGTTCTTTTGTTATGCCCTACTTTCTTCTGTTAAAGCTCTGGCAGAAAGATATATGACATAAAATTATTTAATAGCTCTGAAATAATAAAATTATTATTTCTTTTTAGAATTCAGTGTTCCTTCAGAAAAATGAAATATAATCATATTTCTTTCAGCAGTGTTGTACAACTTGCACCCTTGCCTTACTGGTCACTATTGAAATTACTGGCCATTTATTCTGTTCCTGAGGTAAATAGAACTGAAGGCTCAGTCAATGCATGTCAGGGCAGATATGATCATCCACTAGATTTTTTTTCCACTTGGCTTTCTTACACTACCTAACCTTCAGTGAACTCCCTGCAACATCTGCTTTCACAGAATTCTCCTTAATCCACCTTCATTGTCAGACTGGATTTTCTGTTTGATTTTTAAAAATAGAGAAATAATGATACTTCTGGTAATTTCAATAACTAGAGAAAAATGACTGAGGATGGGAACTCGTTTAAGAGGGTTAAAGGGATAATAGGGTAATACAGTCAACGTGAACAGAATTCTTGAATATGTTCATGTCTTTATAAGAACTTAGTATTTCCTTTTGAGTTAATCAAATCAGAGTATCTCTTCAGTTTTGAATTACTATTGCCCAGAAACTTCAAGTTAAAAAAAAAAAAAATTCTCAGTCTCTCTTCTGCTGCATCCTAATACAAGATCCAATAGTATGGAATATTTATCATACAAATATTATCTGCCACATACACCACCTTTGTGTCTGCTTTCTGAGTGGATGGGGATAAGAACTATATTTTCTAGCTAGTCCACTGGAGATTATTCCTGGCAACATGATGCCTGTCATCAGTTTATGTTGTGAACAGCATGTTAAATAGTGTAGCACTGCTGAGTATATCTCAGGGTCATGATTTCTCTCAATCAGAATTGATACAAGTGCAAGCAAGAAGATAATCTCTTGAGGACGTTGAAGGGAAAATACTCACCTCTACAATGCACACTTACATGCTGTAACCTACCATCACAGAGTTTTCTTTGCTAACAGCTGCATCAGAGAATAGAAGGCCTTGATGTTTGAAAATAGACAATATACATTTCACTGCTGTTTGGAGAAAAAAATTGTATTTCTACTCAAAAAAATGGGCAAGTGAAGGATGAGGAAGAGAGACCAAAAAGAAGTAAGTATTGATTCATGGCCAAAATAGGAATTATCTTCTAGTTTCCAAGATAGCACCAAGACAGACCAGGCAAAAGCTACCACAGAATATCTGTAGAGTCTATGAACACATTTATTTTCACAAGAGTAGGCACCTTCACTCATGTTCAGACACATCTAAAAGGACGACTGCCAGTATGTTTTGCGTTATAAGTCCTACAGAATCACCTGTTGGGAAATGAATTATTCTCAGAAAATTCCTGCAAGAACCATACATTAGAGCCCTTTCTTTCTTCACTATGAATCTTTCAAATCTGTTTTTGAGGCTTAAAAACACTTAAAGAAGGGATGCCTGTAGTAAAACACATTCCATGAGCATCTGTGGGGTCGGAATTCCTTTTGAGTGCACACCTGTAACTTATGAGACACGTGCTCTCAACAGTATCAGTAACCAGGCAAATGGATAACCTCAAGCACAAACCTACATTATGTTCTGGCTACAGTATTTATTGGCTAGTGGAGGCTGTGTCATGTAATTAGAAGAAACTGAGACAGTTTTTTCAAATATTTGTGTATACCTTTTTTTGTTTGAACAGATAACATTTTCTTTTGCTAAATTTAGGGGAGGGAAGGCACTGAAGAATGTGAGGTCATTGCATATTCATGCAAGAGCAGAAGAAGCTAGGTACTGCTCATCTGGTTTTGTCTACTAAAGCTTACTTCATTTCAAAGTTTTAAGATTTGATTTGGTAAATTTTCAGCAGTTCTAAGAATACTATGTGCTAAAACATGCATATGTGCTAAAAGAAAAGTAAATCATGAAAGAAAATTCAAATGTACATACTGCCTTCACTGCACCTCCCTCCAATATGCACAAAATGTATCTATTGGCTCATACTAATCATAGAATAGTTTGGGAAGGGACCTTAAAGATCATCTAGTTCCAAGCCCCCTGCCATGGGCAGAGATACCTTCCACTAGATCAGGTTGCTCAGAACTCCATCCAGACTGTCCTTGAACACCTTCTGGGATATTAGGCTTGCTTTCTCCTAATTTTTGATGCTTTGTCATTTAAGAGTGATGCTAGCACTGTAGCTAGAAAGGTTTTTGGTGAACAAAATATGTTAAAATGTAAAGATCCCAACTTGGGAAATGTTTAAGCATTTAAATAGAAGACATGCACAATACAAGTAAACGAGATTTTAGAGCACACATCTCTCTTTATAGCACATAAGAATACAGAATTGCACATTCCTTTCTCCATGAATGTGTTATATCCCCTCCCCCATGTTGTCCTCAGAAAAAACCCTAAACTCAATTGCAAATTATTATCCACTGGCATTGGGCCTGGTCCCTTACAATTTGGAATCTATTTTATATGCTGTATATTCTTTTCAGTTTTAAAGCCCTGTGTTGGCTTGTGAACAATGATGACATCAACTCTTGAAATCCTACTCTAGCTGTGTTCCCTGTTCTGCAAGGTTTATAAAGCCAGTAGCATTTGGTTTTGTTCCCAAATAGGATATATTTAAACTTACATGTCTGATTAATGAGCTGATGTTATGGTTTGTTTATTATTGGTTTTACATTGTATCCCTGAAGTGTGAGTAGATAATTTTAACAAGAAAGTTTTGCAGTAGGTAATAAAACATATTGCAGTAAGGACTTCTGAACAATCTATTATATTTGATTATCTATATATACATCTGAAAATGAAATTAATATGTAAATATCCTTATCAATTAAAAGTTACAGTGTTGTTTTGCAACAGTGATGTCACAATAATTTTCTGCAGCCTAAAGTTGGCTGGAGTTAATTAGCCCCTAGCACCATAGCAGTGATACCTGATTGTATCAAAACCAGGAATTATTCAGGACCTTGCAGAATCTCACTGTTTGTGTATAACATTATATGTACTTAATATTTATCTATCTCACTTACATGAGATAACTGATATTATGAGATAATAAGACTGACTTATTCTGCTGGATTCCACTCTAATTACACTGTAACTATTCAAGTGTAAGCTGGGGTATGGTGCACAAAGGCATTTCTGAGCTCATAGCTCTCTTGCAGTAGTGTGGATGACAAGTGTGTGTTTAAGAAAGGGTGGAAGGTAATAAATTCAGTTAATAATAAAACAGGTAGGCTTTTTATGTTTGATGATGTTGTTCAAAGTTTTAAATGTTCTAAGGGAAAATGTACGAGACTGCGCTTAGCAAAACCTCCCTCCTGTGCTAAGACAGTGATCCTTACAAGAGGTTAAGAGCAAACTTAATGTGGTGTATAAATGTAATACTTTTCTGTGGCAGTTTTCCCTGTAGTGTGCTGGGAACTGCTCATGAGTTAATTATTGCAGAAGCCATGTAAGGTAAAAAGGTACTGTGAGTTCTGTTGTATATGGTGGGCCAAAGACAGGAGAAGTGGGTTTGTGACTGAAATGAGAACCAAAGCTTGTTAACTCTCAGACTATAGAAAGCAATGACTGGACCAAATTTATCCATTCATCCGTTTCTCTGTGGTCAAGGGAATTCTGCTTAACTTTTCTAAGAATGCTTTAGTGTACTGAGAAATAGTTGGTAAGAGAGCACTCACCAAGGAATGAAGTTGCCACTACAGTTCTCCATTGATTTTTCTTACCCAGCTTACTCTCTGTGAGTGTTCTGTAAATTGTTTCTCCTCTACAACTTACTTTCTTAAAAGAAATTAGGAGCATTGAAGGCCATAAGTGAAGTAGGTTTTGGGTTTTCATAAGAGATGAGCAGAAAAGCAGGCTCCTGCGTGCAGTCCCAGGCATCCTGACATAGGCAGATACTCTACTGCATGAACTCTTGCCTAAAGTTGTCTGGGACAGTAGTTAAAATGGTGGTTCTTGGCTGAGACCTGCAGTTGTCATCATTTAGAGTTGTGGGCTTTAAGTTATTAGAAAACCTGTCCATTAAAGTTGTTTTGTCTTGAGGTACACAGCAAAAAGGTGGAACAAAATGTGTGTATACATTTTTGTATATACTGTCTTCTGAGTAAACACCTCTTTTTTGTTTGTTTGTTTTCTTTTGGGGTGGGGGATCAACTCCTGTAACCTTATCATTTTGAACAGGAAGTAATCCAAATTTTTATCACTTCGAGTAGCTTTCATAAGCTTTAGCTGAATGAGCTGATCACAGCCTAAAAAAATAGGTACATTTAATCAATATTGAAGGCCAAAATGAAGTCCAAAAGCAAGAACTTATAAAATAAATGGTACAATTAAATCTGAGCAATGGAAGATGACAGAGTCCATTTTTCTGCATTTCAGAGGATGTTGTTCTCAGTAGACCATCAGTTGTCATTGCATACACCATACTGTGCTTTTCAGCAATGGTTAATTGTATGAATAACCAGGTCAGCCAGTTGTTTAAACAAAGTTGGGAGAAAAATATCACAGAAAAATGAGAGAGACAAACAGCTATATTCTTTAAACATCACATTTTCTCTGTTATTCTTACTTTTCAAAATACTGGAGACAGCTCATGAAAATCTTTTCCTTCTTAGTTCATCATTGTTTCTTTATTCCTTTATAAAGATTTGTAATATTTTTTTTGTTGTTTATCTTCAGCAATATACTGTGATTCCAAGAGAAGATGATAATGCTAGGAGGGAGTGAATAATAGGAGAGATAGACTATTGCAAACAAAGATACTGCATTTGTCTAATTGTCCCAATTTCTAACAGTAGGACAAATACAGAAAAATGGTAAACAACAGTCTTGACTCTTACTTCATGAAGTTTAGTCTCTGAATCCATATTTAAATTGTTGGATATCTCATATATTACATGTCAGTGACTGAAAACCCCCAAACGAACTACTAATTGAAAATTTGTCTGTTTCATGCAACTCTTACCAGAATTATAGGAGGCACAGGAAGGTACCTCATAAGCCTCATTAGGCAACCAACTTTGAGGTCTTCAGCCAATGTTTTTTCAGTTTTCCATGTCTGTACAATGGAGGCTTTTTGCATACAGAATTTTGCATCACAAAGGAGTGATTCAAATTCAGATTCACAAATTCAAATCAGGTTCAGATTACCTTAGAGAAATTAGGACCAATCATCATATTTTCTTCAGCCTGCACCAACCAGACTGGGTTTGCACACTGCACTGCACACTGATACTTACATTCTGTAGTGAGGGACAGACTACTCATAAACACATGAATAATTTCCTTTATGCATTTTCTTAGTTACTTTTATGTGACTTGTGGAAAGAGACAAATCTGATAAGCACCCACCCCTGTAGGTGCTAGGGCCCAGGAACAACCAAACAATCTGTTCATGCCTAACTTCGTTAGTGAAAATAGTCTCATGGGCTTCTTATATCATTATTCCTAATTATGTGCTTAATTATATAGTTTAAGCATAAAGCCAAAACTGAAATATACAATACCCTGTAAGTCCTTGCTTAAAAACCCCTGGACTTATAAGTCATCTAAGGTGAACAAGAAGTTATATTTTCTTTTGATATTGCATGTGAACTGGAGTACAACACTGTCGTTATGTTGAGACAATACAAAAATAAGGTGTTTCAACACAGCATCTCCACATGGGTGGAGAGACAGGAAAAGGGGGAAGGCTATGTGACCCTGGAGAACTTCTGAACCTCTTGAATACCAGACTATTTTTTGCTTTAAAGGTGTAACTATTTTGTATCTCTGGAAAAGTATAATTTGGACTATGATCTGAATTCCCTTGAGATTTTTTTTGTCTAGTTCTAGGTGTTTGCTTTTAATAATTACCAAATATATGATAGGAAATTATATAAAATAATAGCTTTAATCCTCACTAAAATTAAATTAAACACAAGGTTTTATCTATTTTTTTACAAAAAAATGTGAATAAGATAAAAACAAAAATGAAGAGAAGACCCTTCATTTTTTTGTTGTTATTGTTGTTAGGAAATCAAAACCAAAATAGTTGGCCTGGTTAACATATGTCGTTTTCAGCTGTAATGTTCAGTGAGTTTGAGCCAAAGAATGTATGCAGTCTAAGGGATCTGTAGAGTGGGCTGGAAAATGTAAATCTTGAAACATAAGAAGTCCTAATGTTTTGTGCAGACCTGTTCCTTTGCTGTCTCTCTGAGTGCATTCCTGGTTTGCATTTCACCGGTCTTTTTGTTTCCATGCTTCCTTTTGAGCCATTTGTCACTGGCCATCAGCACGTGTGTCGCCCCCACCCCTGCAGTTGTTTAAGTGCTGTCTTGCAGATCGACTGCAGTTGATCCTGCACACTGACTGTGTTTTCATGTGATAAAAGACTTCATCCTTTCCCTTCTTTGGCAGATACTTGGGTGCTCAACATTTCTGGTGGAAGAACGTCTTTGGCCTGATCCCAGCTGAGCTACTATCCTGACTTTTTCCCATGCCGGCATTGTTGAGAAACACCATTTTCTTGCATCCTCCCCACAAAACCATTGCGCACAGGAAGTAGGCAGTTGATCCTCATTTCCTTCCTTCAGTTTCAAGCTGTTTAAGAGGACTTATGAGTCAGCATCTCATTTAGTTGTATATCATCATCTACATACTCATCTCTAGCCCTTTGTGTTCTCATTACCATTTCCCTGCAGCTTCAGCTGATTGCATGTCTCTGCAGGATTTCACCCAGAGACTGTAAACCTAAGGAATGCTAATTGTCATCGTAATGTCCTGGGGTCCTGGCTTAACCCCCATTTGCTTCATTCTATACTCCTGCATTTCTCTGATTTTAGCCACATTTTTTTTAAACAACAGTGTCATCTTCCTGGGTGACCCATGATAATTGTAATGTGTTTAATGTATTCTGCTTTTGAAAGGACTTCCCTTTTGAAATCCATCAGAAGCATAAATCAAGTGCATATTACACAGACTGAAAAAAAAAAAAGGGGAAAACTTACCATGTTCCTCTTTCACAGCACTGCCAGTGAAAAGGCACTTTGGCTTGTATGTCACTGCCAGGCAGAGCAGCAGTGCTGCATTCCTGTGGAGGGAGCACATTGTGCTCCTTACACCCTTCTGTGACATTATTTCAGACTGGCTAAGGGGGACAGATGTCTCCTACTAAATCATCAACACAAATGTCTCAGGCGTCTGTGTTTTCCTCTGGAGACTAAGAATTTCAGTGTTCAACCGGCCTGATCCTGCTTAAAATGGTGAATACGTTCCTTTGATCTGCTTAGCAAGCAGATCCCACAAGGCAGACCTGCAGTTCATTCACCCTTGTTTTGAGGGCCCTGAGATAATGACTAATACAGTCCGTCAGCCCCAAGGTATTAAATCCTAGTCCTCCCTAAGTTGCTCTGTGCTGTTCCTTTGGGTACTACCTTACAAGCAGTATTCACCAGACTTTTCTTATGACTTTGTTTGATGATATTCAGCACATTCCTGGCAACTTTGCTTTCCTCTTAGCTTTCTACACTTTTTTTCCAGGACTACCACTTGCTCCATTTAGGTTTAAAGTTTAAAAGCAACATGTTTTGCAGCTGTTTCCTTTGTCTCTGGTACCTTTCTCATTACAATGATGTATGGCTCCCAACATTAGTTCTTCTCCATGTAACATCCCTTCCTGGTCATAGCTGCCATTAGTGACACTCTGCAACCATTTTTCGGCTGCTGTGTCTCAGCCCTGGCTTCCACTCTCCTTGGCCTCCAGTATTTTCCACCTTTTTCCAGAGGAAACTATTTATGGTCTTTTGTTGAATTTTTACATACTACCTTTATGCATCCACCTGCCTGCTGCTGTTTCTTTGCACGCCACTCCAACATGCACAAGCATTGGTACCTCTTGTATTCTGACTCTTTGCTTTCACAACTCATAAAAGTTTAACACTAGTTTCAACAGGAGCCTCTGTGCTCTGAGGATATCTGGTAATAGACAGTGGAAATCCCTGTCATTTTTCCATCTCACTTGGAGGTGACAGGCCCACCTTTTTATAGTTTTTCCTTGCACTGTTCAAGCTGGTCAAGTAATGTTCATTCAAGCCAACTAAAGATCTGCACTCATAGACGAGAATGAAATCACAGGCTCTGTACAACTCCATTTAGGAGGAGGCATAGGATCCTATCTACTGGCCAGCAGAGGTTGCTCAGAACACATTAATTGAGTGTTCCACACTGTATAGTTCTTTATTTCTTAGTAAGTCCAGGGTTTTTTAATCTTCTGTGGGATTTGCTCCAACATCCTGTTTCTCCCTCATGTTGGTATTTATTTTGATGCCTCATCTCTCTGGAACAATGACAGAGTTGGTGAGGGAAGCAGAAGATAGAGGATTGTCCCAGGAATCTGTCTCTGGGGTGGGAGAGATTGCAGCCCTTGCTGCATTTGGAAATTGCAAAGCTCTCCTTTAATTAATTTCCATCATTGTGGACTATATATATCCCTATGCATACCAACAGATGGGAAAAAATATTCCTCTGCAATCTAGGAGTAAAGGAAGAAATAGATCATTATTGTTTTCCCTCTTTAAATACCCTGAGGTCAGTGGAGTGCTGATGAAGGCATCAGTGTGGTGTTGAGTTTGGACAGAAATGCAGACAGTTAAGAAATATTTTGGAAAGTTCCAAAGGAAGCCATGCTTCAGGTTTGGATTCAGACCCAAATGTCTTCAAATTTCATTCATAGTAAGGTCTTTACGTGGGCTGCAGTAATTGCAGGTCTTGATTATATTTCTCCCATACTGGCACATCTGGATCTTCTTTAGGAGATCAGAAGTTTGCTACATAACACCATGGAGGCCTTGTTTGTCCCCTTGTGCTACCTCATGCAGCAATTGAAGAAGCATCCTGCTGCACTGCTGTTGTGGTTCTGGATTTGTGTGTGTTTCATTTTTTCCTGTAAGACTGTGTTTATTCAGAGAACACTAACCCTTAATCCAACAGCATAGGCATATGAATTCAGATCAATTCCTGTAAGAGAAAGGAGAGTCTTCTGGGTCTAAGGTGGACTAATTTTATGTATTTTAACTGCAAATCTTCATTTATCTACTTGCTTTAAAATTAAAATAAATACCATGTTATGATGAGAGGAGAGGGAGAGTTAAGGATACAGGCAACATTTTCCCTGGATTGAGGGTGGGAAGTGTTGCAGGTTTCCTCAAGCATCCTAATTTCTTTATGTATCTTTAGGTCAGAATTGATGTTTCACTTCCTTTGGGACTATGAAAGTCCAGAGAGAAGTGACACAGTTGTAATTCTCCATGAGGTGACAAGGTTTGAGGAAACTAAGTAGCTCAAGTTGATCCCATGCAATAGCTTTAGGAAGGGCGATGGTTGCACATTTTGAATGCTTCCAGTGGGCAGAGTAATGTCCCTTCTGAAGTGTGGTCTTGTTGTGTAAAGATGCTTGAATGTCATGCAAATAGCAGCATGATTTTTTTCCCTTTGGAAGTCTTATGTATTTGGATTGAGAAGGGACTTGGTCCTTACAGAATCCATTTACCTTTCTTTTTAAAATGCAATAGTTTAATAACGGCCAAGGACGACTTCTGAAGTTTGCATGTATGGGGTGGTAACATTATAAAAACATAAAAAACCCTAACACAGTTTCAGTATTACTGAGACATTAGCAACAGACTGTTTTGTCTTTGTGGTTTGGAATTGGAACTTTTCCAGTTGTTGCCGGAAGGCTACATTTAATTTGTACTGTGTTTGCATAAATAGCTTATTTGTAAAAATCGCATTTTACTTGAACAATTCTAAATTATGCACTTATCATAGGGAGAAAAATGATCTATTGTTCTCTTAAAATAAAATGGTACTGCCCTTCCAAAGAATCCAATGGACAAAAGCATGAAAAATCATAGCATACTTACATGTTGCTTATCTCGTCCCCAGAATCAGCTCTCACATGCTCATATCCTCTGGGTTTGTAAAATTGAAAAGATTTTTTGAATTACTCTCCTAATTGTGATGTTGGCATTATAATTACTTGCTAAATAAGATTCTTTAACAATGACGTCCTTGTTGTCAAAGAAGTTGCATTTCTTTGCCTGGTATGAATAGCTGCATGTTCTGAACTGGGAAGCAGCAGTTGTGGTGGGAGCTCGACTCTGTTGAAGGAGGAATCGATTGCTTAGAGAAGGTTTTTTTGAGTACTCTACAAAAATCTCTTTTACCTCCACCTCCACCCACAGGCAAATGAAAATTAAGGAAACAGGACCTCCACCTCTGTGAACTCAAACAGCAGTAGGCAATTTCCCCTCCAATTAGCATCTCATTCATGTGTTGGAGGAAAAAAATGGTTGGATTTTTTTGGCCCTTAAACCCCTCTTAGCAAATTCTCACATTCTGTGGGGTTTAAGATTAGATATAGAATGGTAAAGAGAGATGTGATTGGAGAAGACTTTTTAATCATACCATAGTTTCTTTTATTCTTTTTAAAGTTGTGGTTAATCAGGAGTTACACAGTACTTCTAAGTTCTGCTTGAAGGATTCCATGTCTCTGTAGTAAATGTGAAACAAACACGAATGTGTAATGACTGCTGCTAAGTCCAGTCAAGAGTCATATAATTTCTTAGGAAGAATGTTTTGTTTTTTCTTGTCAGTTATGGTTGATATATATATGGATCTGTATGGCTCAACTTTCAGCCATTAACTCTTGTATTAGAAGAACATTCCCTGTTTCTTTGACATACAACCACACGTAGCACATCTGAACTGAGTCCAGCAAGAGTTCTGACAATATTGCGTATTAAGTACTGATAGAGCATATTGTTCCCTGCCACATGTGTATTTCCTTCATTATTTTTCAGTGCCTCTTCTCTTCATTCACTATACTTTCAGTATGTACACGTTATTCTTTTTTGATTTCTATTGTTCTCCTTTTTCTTTTCCTGTTAACTATTATCTCTCCCCCTCCCCTTCTTTTCTCTCTTTGATCCACAGGTTTTGCAGTGCATGTTGGTCTCCCTTCATTCAGAACTTGACATTCAAAGGTACATGATGAAAATTGAATCCTCTCAGAGAGTTAGTACTGTACTTTCTTTTTTCTGCACTCTGCTGTGAATTGAGTTTGTTTCCCTTTAATTGTGTGTGTGTTGCTTCACAACTAGCGTTCTCAAATAAATATGAATCTGCATGCTTTGCCTCTCTGTATTTCACAGCAATGAAGTATCATTCATATAGATTAATTGCATATGGAAGTGTGATGCATGTGGGCCCTTTGACAGTTTTTTTAATTCTGACTTCCTTTAATGGCATGATAGACACGAGACTCTTGTATTAGATGCTCTGAAATCCACCAAAATTCAGTGGGAGATCCTAGATCAATAAGTGATCCCTAAACGTTGTCCCAATTGTAGCTTTGTATTTGGATTTATAAATTCTTGCAACTGGCTTAGGTGGTAAGAGTCTTGTTGCAAAGTTAAGTACAGCTATGTGGGCACAGCAGTAAATATTTTTGTATTGAACATGCAAAAAAAGCTTAGTTCTGCAACTTGCCGAATTACCTTATATGCAATACACTATGCACCTGTGAAGTCCCCTGTGTCTCACCTTCCATCCCGCTGAGCTTCTCCTCGGTTACTAGAGGCTTGTAACGCCAGAGAATGGGCGTCTACTGCAGCTACCTTTTCCCCCAGGGAGGCAGCGAATGAGTACATGAGTACACACACACACACGAAAGGTGCCTCCGCGTGCTTTCTGCTGCAGTCAACAGCACAATCACAGAAGCACCAAGACAACCCGTGCCGCGAGCAAGGAGTGCGGCCTCGGAGGCGCAGGGTGCGCAGCGGCTCATTTGCACCTCTTTTGTGTTTCCTGGGGTGAAGTAGGCCAATAAAGATGCCGACCACAGGGAAGGGTGGGAGAGGCGGAAAGGACAGTGAGGCTCTCCCTCCCTTGCCAAGGAGATGGCCTCGAGGGAGTGAAAAGAAGCGAAAGAGCCGGGTGACATCTTGGGAGAGAGGAGCAGGAGAAGATTCTACAGCATCTCTTCTGCAGCAGCCCCCTAACTCTCCCAGGTGCCAGAGCAACAAGCGCTAGTAAGGGCTTCATCGCATGTTTACTTCCACGAGTAGAGGCTAAAAATAAGTCCGTGGCGTGGGTGTGCTGCCGCCGGAGGCAGCTCTGCCTCTCCCCCGCGATTGTTCTTGCTGGGGCCTGGCAGCCCCCACAGCTGCAGGGCCGCGGGGCGGGCGGCTCCACCCTGCCCGCAGGCCTCGCCACCGCTCGCCGGCCCTCGTGTCGATGGGGGTTTTTTTCGGTTATTTTTAAAATAGCATGTTAATTCAGAGCTCCTTCTTAGTTTGTAGAAACACAGAAAAACAGGTTTTTCCAGGACGGCTGCATTGTATTCCTTTGCTTTGGGAAACAGACACCACAGAAACAGACCCTCCTCCTGTTTTCCTTAGGGACGTGTGTGGGAGAACAGGGATGGGTAAATAATCTTCTTGAATCAGAACTCACTATCCCCTAGGTACATTTAGGCATCTGGTATATATTCTTTTATTTTCCCCCCCTTAGTTTTTGCATGTGGTTTTAAGCATGTAAAGATCTTTCCCCTTTAATCAGTATAATGACAGTTTTTGTTTAAATCATCCCTTTTAATCTTCACAGTTCTCATGGCGATTTTGGGGATTGTGTAGGTAGGAGTTACCTCACCCGCTGCTGATGAAATGCAGCCATCTCCTGGATGGAACAAAGGGTCATGCTGGCTTGTGAATACTTCACAGTAGAGTTTTTCAGGAGGGAAAAGAAAAATAGCTTCCAACTGAAACTGCCGTAAGATTTTAATTAAGACAAATGTTGATGTCCAGGCTGGAATTTATCGATAACTTATTTAAACAAAGTAATAATAAACTGAAGCTGTGATGCAAGAATATAACAGAGACTCTGAAAGACAAAATTATGCTGAGCAAAATTGATGGAGCCATAGAAGCCTTTGCAGGGAAAAATAGTGAGTTGATCAGTGACTTTTTAAATTTCACTCTCACGAAATCCTTCACATCACAACCGAGTAGAATAAGGCAGAGAGATAAATGATTTTATTTTAAAATTAAAGATTTCTTTCATTCAGTATGACTCTTGCTTTTTATCAGTGGGTGACTAATAGTTTTCTCTATTGTTTTACTTCAGTTTCTACCCTAAAGTCTAAGACAGACATTTGTAGAAAGAGAAAGCTTTGGATTTGGACAGAAATATACTGCAAAATAGTTTTACACTTTAATGTGGATGACTTGGGGTTTTCTGATATTACACGTATTCCAAAGAGATGCCACAGCATGTTGCATATTTCAGTCTGGGCTTGTCTGGACCAATTAAGCTGCTCTTAGATGGGCTGTTGAGATCCTTAGGGCAGCATTTTCAAATGCAAGTTCCTGCAATTAAACATCTGAATAAGAGGTCTGGAAGCATAACTGCTGAGCACCTACATCTTTTATTGCTCCTAATGAGTATCTTTACTATAAACACACAGCTTTCCTGAAAAACAGGTTTCAATTTATCTAGGTGCTTACAGTAAAAAAAAAAAAAAAAAAAAGTTTGAAAAAAAAANATGTTACATTTTTTCTAGGTGTTAAAAAAAAAAAAAAAAAAAAAAAAAGTTTGAAAACGTTGCTTCATGTCAATCATTTATAACAGAGTTTCATAAAAAACTTTTTCTGCTAACTCTGGGGTTCAACCACCTGAAGAGCAAGCCATGGTCCTGCCAAGAGGGAGCGGCCTGTGGATGTCCTGCTTGGTGATTGACAGCACTCAGGATTAAAAGAAACGGATTTTGGCAGCTTGCCACAGCAGGGAGCATGCAGCTGGCCACCAACAGGAGCTAGCAAGGCTCATGGGAAAATGTGCAGATTTTTAGGATGATTTGAATATCATTCCAACCTAAAAATACAGCAGATAAACTCTGACACCTCATTAGACAAGGTTTTTGTTCTCCACGTGGAAGAAACTAGAGTCGGCTTCAGTGAATACAGAGTGGTGACAAAGATCCTGTCTTAAGCAGAGAGGAGTTTTGCCTTCAAGTAAATTAATAAAATTGAGTAAAATGGTCACTCAGCAGAGCATCCTGACCCTGCCACAGTGATGGGCTCCGGTAGTGCCTGAGCGATACAGGTGGTGATGACTGGGTTATCTTCCCTCCTTCGTGTTCACAATGGAGGAGAAGAGGAATGCGTTCTATTACCTTACTTGGGAAAGTTCTTCTGGGTCTGTTTCCTCCCTTTCTCAGAGCATGAAAAGATCTGCACTGGGGCAGTAGCTCGGGTTCACAGTACACTGAATTCATTGCTTGCTCAATGACCGCACAGCAGGTGGCCAGGGGAGGGCTCTGTGACTGGTGCTCTGCTGGCATCACTCCTGTGGTGAGTATGGCGAGCTCAGGCTTCCCTCAGGACCGCCGGCGGCAGGAGGAGGCCGGTAGTGCTGCAGGAAAGGGGAGCTTGGGCAGCAGCCAGCGCAGAACATGCCTCAAAGCCAAGGAGGCTCCAGGCAAGTGGGGTACCTTGATTCAGTGCTAGGAGGGGTGGGCAGCCGTGGCTCAGGCATTGTCTTCTTATGAAGGAGGACGGAATTCTGGCCATTCATACATTAGAAATCAATATTGGCACCAAACTGAGATGCTTGGGAGAAAGAACTGGCTTTATAACTTGTTGTCGTTGATTCAACAGAAGCTAGTGAAATGTTTGAGTTTGAAATAGAGAAATGGAAGCCAGAGACATATGCTAGTCCATGAGCAGGCATCAAGAGTATAACTAACACCTACAGAACCTGCACACTGTCAAGTGGGCAGTTGCCTTTCCGCTCTCTTCAGCTCTGTAGTGCACAGATGCTGGCGTGCGTCTGCTCCTGGCATGGTGCCATTTCCCGCTGATAGTGTCTGAAAAGAAGATGCCATAGGTTTTTACATCTCCTTATGGTGAAATAGCACACAGAGAAAGGTGAGCTTGTTATGAAAGATGGTTTAATGCTGCATTCAGTTGCTGAATCATCTCCCCACCCCCAGGTCCCCCAATGAGAGAGAATATCCAAATACATCAGTGGCACAGATGTAATATGAACTGTAGTTTATATAGACATGTATAAGCATTTAACTTTTCTGAGAAAGTGCTATGGAAAAAAAAAGGGAAATGCTTAAAAACAAGATAATATGGGTAGTATTTGCTTTCTCTTCAATATTAATATGTCATTAATAGCATGTCCAGACAAGTAAAACCCTGTTGTTGTGTTAATAGGTAAACCCAAAGACTCTGTATCTGTGGAAAAAGCAGATCCATCCTTCAGACAGTGATAATTTGGATCTGACACAAATGTGATGAAATAGTATTACTGTTGCAGTAGTAAGAACTCATGTTCGGTAGCAATCCTTTAGAGTTAATAAACTCATCATATGTGAAACATGGCCTGTTTATGTGCATATTTGCAATCTGTCACATATCCTGTATCCATCTTTGGCACAAGTTACAGGATAAATCATTTACTTGAAGGTCAAGAAGGGTAGGCTTCGTATTTGTATTAATTTTTCTTCTTTATTTGAAATGTCAAAAAGACTCTTAAATGTGTGTGGGGGGGGGTTGCCTATGCTGTGTTCTTTAGAGCATATGTTTGGAAAGAGATATTTCAATAGCTCTGTATTATTTTTTAGATGCCTTTGTTTACCATTTGTACACTGCCAGGAATGCTAGCAACTTCCAAGATATATAAGATTCTTCTTCTGAACAGATAAGTTTCTGTCAAGGTAAAGGCTAAGGAAGCTGCTGGAGACAGGAAATAAAAAGTGTGAATTATCAAGAGATGATATTAAATCTTTCCTCAGGTGATGGGATTTTTCTTTTCTTAGTTCTGTTTTGTCTGTGAAAATGTGTGAAACAAATTTGCAGGAGAGATTTTTAAAAGGAAAAGAAGGAAAAAAGGTTTCTGTTATATAGATTAGTATGGAAAATAAGTGGAAATGAGCATAGAAAAACACTATGAAAAGCAGAAACATAAAACTGGGTAAAACAAAAGGGTGAGAGACTTAGTGTAGACAAATGCGAGCAGAAGACCAGAGGCAGAAGCATGCAGAGAACTTGATGAAAATCTCTGGTGCTCCATGACTGCCCATTACATTGGCATCTCTGCAGTATTTTACTTTTCCTTATTCGGGTATCTTCAGATTTTATTCCTAATTATTTGCACTTTGACCATGTTTAAAGAGCCTTGCAATTTTTTCATTTTTTTTCTGAGTCAGTGAAAGAACATGAAAAGATATATTGAAAGTGCATTCTTTTGACAAGCTGTAACAGACAGGTATCAGTCATGAGGCATGATTAACCACAGTTTTAATTCTTCATCAAATCTCAGGAGAGGTTGAAAGATATTGGATCTTCTGTAATTGCTACCCCCTCATGCTATAGTTAAATATATACCCTGAAAAGGTTACAAGGATCTTTATCCTTGTAAATAAAGTAATATATCCTAAATAAAAGAGTCATCACAAAACACTGTGTAATCATACATAAATATTGACCAGAATTGTCCATCCTTATTTTGGCCTTTCCTTTCTGATGAACTTCTAACCCAGAACAAGCACAGGCAACATCTTTTATCAGAGAAGTCCTTAAGGAGGGTCAGCTCTGCTCAGCTGGCTGAAAGATGAACCCTACTGCCCAAAGAAACACACAGGGGGGTTTCTCTTAACATAGTTTGGGGGGAAAGACCATGGCTGACTCAGGGTAAGAGAGAGACCTGCTGCCTCATTCCGAACCTTATTCTGTTTTCTGGTATTTATCCCAGAGGTGACTTGGGAAGTGCTGGTGTTTCCTTGGGTTTGTCTGCCTCTGTGGAGTATATGTTTCCATATTTTAATTTTGGATAATGCTATTCCTTAGTGGACATGTCTTGAGTTTTCTTCTCTTTTAGAAATTTTGGGGTTTGTTGCTATAGCACCATCCTGACTCTCAGAGCAGCAGTCTACACTATGACTCTAGTTGGGTACTGTTGGTTCCTGAAACATGGAGTGTTGGGGTGAATATTTATTTTGTGAATGCCTATACTGTATGCTAGTCCGTGAAAAATCCTTACAAGGACACTTCCTGAAGTATTATTTTAAGCATTTTAATATTAGTGAACATTCTGTGCAAAATATATATATGGCATTACTACTAATTATTTATTTGCCATTTGTCTTATTTATCTTACTTGATATTAGATTCAACATCCTGAAAAAATATTACAAGGGTTGGATAATGCTGAAGGTTTCTGCACTGCTTTCTTCAACAGTCTTTACAAGTCCTTGAAGTTACAGCTCTGTAAATGTTGCTGGTTCCCTCCCCACTTCATAGGTTTCTTCTCCTAAGAAGTGATACCTAGGAATCCACTTGATTATTAAGTAGCATCGAGCCTAGTGCTCGTTGCCAGTAATAAAAAACGCTTTCCTATCAAATATGCACTCGTATCTCTTGGTTACTTGAATACCCACTGTTGTTGCTGAGTTGGAGAATTTTTTTAGAATCTGTTTAAAATTCAAAATCACTCCTGAAATGCAGTGTTTACGGGAGTTGAGCTTGACAAATAGCTTGAAGCCTTTCATAAACAGTATGTTTATATTTGGTGGCTCTTATTTATAGCTTGCATTGGCTTTGTGTTTGTGTCACTTCACTTACTAGAGTGGAACTCCTATGGCTTTGAACTGATGGATTAAGAGAAAGACTGGGCTTTATATCTGAGCAGAATCCATGATGTGCCTCTGCCTTGCTTCAGAAGGCTGCAGCATCGATAGTTTGGAATGAGGGCTGCCAAAAGGGGTCTTTTTTAGCATGGTGGGTTGACCCTGTCTGGACACCAGGTGCCCACTAAGCTACTCTATACCCCCCCATCTACCACCACTGCAGGAGAGCAGGGGAGAAAATAACATGGAAAAAAAGTCGTGGGTTCAGATAAAGGCAGTTTAATAAAGAAAAAGCAAAGCTCACAAGTGGAAGCAAAAGTAAATGAAGTATTTATTCTCTTTTTACCATCAGCAGGTGATGTCCAGCCACTTCCCAGGAAGTAGGGTTTCAGGATCCAGAACCCATAACAGTTGCTCCATAGGATAAATGTAATAACAAATGCTCCCTTTCCTCCTCCTTTTTCATAGCTTTATTGCTGAGCAGTCACAAACGGTGTGGAATATTCCTTTGGTCAGCCTGGGTCAGCCCTTCTGGCTGTATCCTCTCCCGAGATCTTGCCCACCCACATCCTGCTGGGTGAGTGGGGGATTGTTGGAGCCAGCCTTTATGCTGTGGATGCCCTGCTCAGCAGTAGCTGAAATACTGTTGTGTTATCAACACCTTCCTAGACACCAATGCAAAGTACACTACAAGGGTTGCTATGGAGAAAATTATCTCAGCTAGACCCGATAGATTTAGTTACAGTAATGATGGCATGGTCATGTATGGGGATCTGGGTTGCTGTATCTTAGGTCTTGCAACATTTCCCCAGGGACAACCACAGACCACAACATCGCTGAGGTTCCTCCATCTGTGCGTTGACAGGACACGCTGGGCAACCGCTCAGCCAGAGCTGTGTCTGTTGATTCTGGTAATTTAGTGTCCCCTCACTGCTCAAACATGCGTCTGTTCATAAATGTCAACGAACGATAGACATGCAACTGCATGTTTCAAGTGACATTTGGGGATTATTATATTGTAAATTAAAGAGAAAAAAAAAATGAAAGCAATCCCCTTCCCAACAAACTCTGAAATTAAGGACCTTTTGTGGGTTGATTTTGTTGTTTTTTTTTAATTGTTTTTTCTTGTTTTACTTCTAGTCATGGTTATCTAGAAAGGGAGAATTATGTGCCTTCTAGGTCTCCATTAATGGTTATGTACAGATAAGTTTTTAATCAGTACAAGGAACTAGAGATGTCTTGGCTTGGTAGTACTTCTGTAATATGCCTGTGTAAACAAAATACTTCAGCAGTGGCGGTTCCCAAGCCATTTGGAAAGTTCAGTGAAGAAGTACTGACTTATCAAATTCTTTTTCTGTGTTTGCAGGTCACTTGTCGCTTCTATAACTTTTCCAGCACAAATCTCTGTATTTACAACTTGCAGACTAGTGCTGACCATGTCAGAGGCACTTCAAAGCATACTTTAGAACAAGTGTTGTGAGCTTTAAGTCCTGCATAAAATTCAATGCTCTTGAACAATTTCATTGGAGGACATTGGATAATACCTACTATTTTAATATTAGCATTTTGAAAGTGAAAAGCTCTAGCGGATTTACTTACTTGGGAGGTATTTCTAATCATTTCATTCTGCGAGCAACTGCACAATTTGGCAACAACAGCAGTCTATAGCCAGCTAATGAAAATGTAATAAAAGTTGAAGTTCTTCATACATTGAGTCACATAAGGAATATTATGTGATCCATGCTATTGCTGAAATGAGCTCACGTCATTTCACTTGAAAAACCACTGAAAGAAACAGATGTCAGCAAGATAAGTTATCTTAGCTTTCCAGAAAGAAGCACAATCTTTTCTGGATCTTGACATCATCTTCAAACCTAGAGTTGAAGTTGATTTTGATACAGGAGATTTTTAATGTAATAGCATCTGACCTTAAATGATGGGGGAGAGAAAAACCTATAAATTTAATGACATCTTGTTCTTGGTGCTTATTACAGACTTCTATAAAGTTCCTATTTACATACTGATTTGGAACTCAGTAAACTTGCTTTGCTTTGAATTTCTGCTTGTACAGTGTCTGTTCCTATTTGTTATCATATGGTTTGATTGAGAGAGACTCAGAAATTATTCTTCCAAAGTAATAGTACATGTGATTGTGAGGGGGTTTCACTACACAAGATTGAGTGTGCTTCTTAAAGCAACCCCTTTTTGTAGAAAACGCTTATAATGTCACTTACAGTTTGAAAAAAGTGTTCAGGACATTTTATTTCCTATTGAGTGTGTTTTTATTAGGCAGATCCTACAGTGAAGAGCTGGTAGAAGTACATAAATGAAACCATACCTCTGCCCTGCTGGAAGAGTTGTTTTTTTTCCCAGCAACTGTGTTTAGCAATTTACTAGTATGATTTCCCAGTAAAAGTCATTGTTAATTTGGTCTGTTAATGGAGACAGTTCTGGTTTATGTGGGTGCAACAAAAAATTAATTAATTATTTGTGATTTCAGCTAGAAATATTGGGTGGTTATTTTGGCTTTGCTGTATGACCTGGGTCTTGCATAGGTGGCACAGCAGAAGATACTGGAATTGATAGCTTTAGAACTCCATTACAGTATTGCTTTTCAGAGGATTTTTTTAGCAGACTTGCCAAAATTAGAGTGTGTGTGTGTGTGCGTGTGGACAAGGAGAATGGCATTACTGTACATCTCCTCAGCACACATCTTATCCTTAGGGCCTTATTAGCAACAAAATTTGCAATGTGGATATACAACCATTAAAACTGCAACAGAATATCCAAGGACACTGTTTTCCTAAATAATCTACACAGAAGTGACCTTCAGCATACCTGTATTTGAAGAAGTTTGGACTCCTTCCTTCTCTTTGATTTTTTTTCCTCCCATACTCTGGTTTCAGTGGACTAATCATGAAATACTATGTTTTGCAGACAAGAAGCCCAAAGCCATCCCAGAGCCCACAGCCCAATTTGGGTGACCAGACAGAACACCTCTCTGAAGCATCTGCTGATTCCGTAGAGGCCATGTCTGAGGGTGATTCTCCAACGCCCTTTTCGAGGGGCAGCCGCACACGGGCAAGTCTTCCTGTTGTGCGGTCAGCAAACCAAACAAAGGAAAGATCACTGGGTAAGAGCCTGCTTCAGTCCTTCTCCACTCTGCTCTTAGTCTGTGTTTTCCATTTGTGGACTTTAAACAGTTTTTAAATAGTTTGGGGTTAAAAAAGTAAAGACTTTGGTAGCACATTATTTTTCATGTCAGGTTCTTGGGAAATTAACTCGGTATGGGATACTGAGTAACTTGGGGGAATGATGAAATTATTTTTACAAGATCTGAAAGTGTGCTGGGAGCTTAGCAGGCATTCAAGGAGAGAGATGCAGACCCTGACATGAAATGCTGAGTAACAATTAAAACGCAATATTGCAAATACTTTCTGCCAAGCCTGCACAATATGTGGCAATGAACTTAATACAAGACTGCACCTTCGTTTTCAGACAGGATACACAGGCTTTTTCACTTCATCATGTCTTCAAAGCCAGACTTCGTTGAAAGAAAACGAGAGATACTATTGCCTTAATAATTCAACTTAGTGAAAAGGTTTGGTATTTGTGTGGTGGTAGCTTTCCAGGCAGAGGATTTGAATGGATATGCTGATGGAGATGCCCTTAACTTGGGAGCAGTGCCCTTCTGTCTACACGGTGACAGAAGTGATGTGTCAGCACAGGTGGACAGCTCTACTTCCTGCATTCTTCCCATATCTCGGGGTTGAATTAAGCCCATCTGTGAAGCAAAGCTCCTTTTATGATGGTGAATTTTGTCTCAGAGACTCTGCACTCAGATGATGGATGGTAGGAGTAAAGGCTGTTCTTTTGAGGGAGAACACCAGAGGGCAGTTAAAGCGTTGTGGGAAGGTGAGTAACTCATGTGCAGATTGCTGAGGAAGGCAGGTTTTCCTCATAGGTAATAAACTGGAATGCTGCTTTCCTGTAGGCTCATCTCCCAATATAGAGAGTGACATAAATTGAAGACTGGACTGTAAATCTTACCGTGCTTGTAAGCTTGTCATGGTGGTTTACTCGTCCCTCAATAATCTAAGACAGTTTCTGTCGAGAGTATTATGATATCTGACAAACACAACAAATGTGAATGAAACAAGGCTGGAAGGGATCCCTGCTGTCCCCAGATCTGGCAAGAGCCAGTGGGACTGGAAACAAGGGGCTCATCACTGTCCATGTCAGCTCATGGAGTGGCTACCCTCCCACAGTCTGCTGGGCCACCAATATGTTGGGATTTTTGGGGAGAAATTTGGAAGGCTTTGACCTGGACAAGGCTTTTTGGTTTAGAGGTGTTTTTAAGAGCACGTGTATGATTACTATACATGCAGAGAACTCATCTCTGCCTATAAATCACTAGGGCATCCTCAGCGTGGCTTGCTACACCCCAGGATTTTCTGGAAAACTTGTATTTGCTTCAGTGTGATGTCAAGTGGTTGAGCCTTTGCAGGTTCCTGTGTAACTCACAGTCCAGCCCCACTGTGTGGATTTTGGCTGATGTTCAGTGATTACCCCAGGTTCTGTAAGGTGTCCAGGCTCTAAACTTCTGCTTCAGATATGAGCTAAGAATTGATAAACAAGTTTTGGGAAGCATCAAAGGGGTGGCTTGCCATGCACCAATGCTTTGTGCAGTTTTTTCTCTCCAAAAGCTGAGCTAGACACAACTTTCTTATTCTCAGTATGCATATCCAAAGAGAAAACAACAGTCCTGTTTCTGGAAAAGACTGAATTGCTTATCACTATGAATGGACCTGGTAGCAGGAGCATGGGAAGGGTCTTATGATTAGACCAAGGGTCCACCTGGTCCTATATTTTGTCTCCAAGAGGGACCATAGCTGCTAGTCTAGGCAAGAGTGAGAACAGAGTAAGCATGTAATAAAATAATAGAATTATAGAACAGTCTGGGTTGGAAGGGACCTTAAAGATCATCTATTTCCACCTACCGTGGGCAGAGACACCTACTAAACCAGGTTGGTCAGAACCCCATCCAAGCTGGCCCTAAACATTTCCAGGGATAGGACATCTACAGCTTCTCTGGGCAATCTGTTCCAGTGCCTCACCAGCCTCATAGTAAAGAACTTCCTCCCAATATCTAATCTAAACCTACTCTCTTTTAGTTTTAATCCGCTCCCCCTTGTCCTGTCAATACATGCTCTTGTAAAAAGTTCCTCTCTGTCATTTTTGTAGGCTCCCTTCAAGTACTGGAAGGCCACAATTAGGTCACCCTGAAGCCTTCTCTCTTCCAGTCTAAACAATCCCTATTCTCTCAGCCTTTCCTTGTACAAGAGGTGCTCCATCCCTCTAATCATCTTGATGGCCTCTGCTGGACTTGCTTCAACAGATCCATGTCTTTCTTGTGCTGAGGACCCCAGAGCTGAATGCAGCACTGAAAGTGGGTCTTACCAAAGCGGAGTAGAGGAGCAGAATCACCTCCCTCGACCAGCTGCCTGTGCTGCTTTTGGTACAGCCCAGGATATGTTTGGCTTTCTGGGCTGTGAGTGCACATTGTTGGGTCATGTCCACCAGAAACCCCAAGTCCTTCTTGACAGGGCTGCTCTGGATCTGTTCATCCCCCAGCCTGTACTGATAGCGGAGGTTGCCCCAAGCTAGGGCACCTTGCACTTGGTCTTGTTAAACCACAAGAGTCCAATGTGCTCACTTCTCAAACTTGTCCAGGTCCCTCTGGACAGCATTCTTCTCCTAAGGATGTGATGGGGGACCGTGTCACAGGCTTTACAGAAGTCCATATAAATGACATCTTCCCTTTTCCACTGATGTAGTCACCCAGTTGTAGAAGGCCACTGGGTTATCAGATGGGACTTGCCCTTGGTGAAATTCTGCTGGCTTTCCTGAATCACCTCCATGTCCTCTATGTGCCACACACATATATGTGTATGTATGATCCTTCTTCCAAGACTTCTCAGCCTCAAGGTATCTTCAGCTTAGGAATTTCCTGGTTATGGTTTCTGCCTGCATAATAACCATCAAGAGATGTCTCCTCCAGGTATTTGTTCAGTCCACCTTTGATCCCATGCAAATTTTTCACTTCCGCAGTAGTGCAT
The DNA here is from genome assembly GCA_013398175.1 of Climacteris rufus. Taxonomy (NCBI): domain Eukaryota; kingdom Metazoa; phylum Chordata; class Aves; order Passeriformes; family Climacteridae; genus Climacteris; species Climacteris rufus. Next base: position 1,621,887 of record VZRZ01001330.1, read on the forward strand.
CTGTGACTTTGGCAGCAAATTTCTGTTGTTTCACTGCCCAACCATTGCTTTCCTGTTGCTTTGTTTTGTATTTCTTTATCAGCTCTAAGTTATGCCCTTATCCTTGTGTTGGAAGTGACAGCAAACATCAGATCTCTATCTGCTTCCCCCAGGCCATATCTGATTTCTTTGGCCTGTCATTTCCCTCAGGTTGTCTCTTCTCTGGGCTGAGAAGTGCTCCTATAACCATTTGTTTCTTATCCAGGAACCATCCTGGACATTTGGTTATCATTGTTGCCCTTCATTGCACTTTTTGCAGTTCATCAGTATCTTTGTTAAGATGAGAGGACCATAAGTTCACTGTTAAGTCGTTCATTCTTAACCCCTTTTTTTAGCATCTCTTGCATGTACTGAAGTGTGTTGTCCAGGTCCTAACGGAGGACAGTCCCATGAAGATATACTATTCTATTTAATGGCCAGGATTTCAGACCCTGCAAGACACCCTGTCTTTCATGTGCCAGAGACAAGGCCCTGGCTTATCCCATCATGAACAGGCAAAATGCGGGAGAAAGAAAAGAAACCTGAACAACAGGGAAACAATGTAATATGAAGCATTTCAGTTGAGAGTTTTTAGATTTGAAACAAACAAAATAAGGTTTTTCTCTCTGTATTGCAGGCGTGGTCATAGATACGTGTGTGGCTTAAGGGATCATACTAGTGAAATAGGAGGTAATATATTGTCATCACCCCACAATACGTCTTTTTCAAGTTGTCCCAGAAATTAATTAAGAAAGAATTTGTTTTAAAAAGACAGTCTAAAAATTATTCCAAAATAGTTCCATTTTATATTATTATTAATGTTATTATTANTATAAATGACATCTTCCCTTTTCCACTGATGTAGTCACCCAGTTGTAGAAGGCCACTGGGTTATCAGATGGGACTTGCCCTTGGTGAAATTCTGCTGGCTTTCCTGAATCACCTCCATGTCCTCTATGTGCCACACACATATATGTGTATGTATGATCCTTCTTCCAAGACTTCTCAGCCTCAAGGTATCTTCAGCTTAGGAATTTCCTGGTTATGGTTTCTGCCTGCATAATAACCATCAAGAGATGTCTCCTCCAGGTATTTGTTCAGTCCACCTTTGATCCCATGCAAATTTTTCACTTCCGCAGTAGTGCATCTGTGACTTTGGCAGCAAATTTCTGTTGTTTCACTGCCCAACCATTGCTTTCCTGTTGCTTTGTTTTGTATTTCTTTATCAGCTCTAAGTTATGCCCTTATCCTTGTGTTGGAAGTGACAGCAAACATCAGATCTCTATCTGCTTCCCCCAGGCCATATCTGATTTCTTTGGCCTGTCATTTCCCTCAGGTTGTCTCTTCTCTGGGCTGAGAAGTGCTCCTATAACCATTTGTTTCTTATCCAGGAACCATCCTGGACATTTGGTTATCATTGTTGCCCTTCATTGCACTTTTTGCAGTTCATCAGTATCTTTGTTAAGATGAGAGGACCATAAGTTCACTGTTAAGTCGTTCATTCTTAACCCCTTTTTTTAGCATCTCTTGCATGTACTGAAGTGTGTTGTCCAGGTCCTAACGGAGGACAGTCCCATGAAGATATACTATTCTATTTAATGGCCAGGATTTCAGACCCTGCAAGACACCCTGTCTTTCATGTGCCAGAGACAAGGCCCTGGCTTATCCCATCATGAACAGGCAAAATGCGGGAGAAAGAAAAGAAACCTGAACAACAGGGAAACAATGTAATATGAAGCATTTCAGTTGAGAGTTTTTAGATTTGAAACAAACAAAATAAGGTTTTTCTCTCTGTATTGCAGGCGTGGTCATAGATACGTGTGTGGCTTAAGGGATCATACTAGTGAAATAGGAGGTAATATATTGTCATCACCCCACAATACGTCTTTTTCAAGTTGTCCCAGAAATTAATTAAGAAAGAATTTGTTTTAAAAAGACAGTCTAAAAATTATTCCAAAATAGTTCCATTTTATATTATTATTAATGTTATTATTATGTGCATTCCTTCTATGATAATGTCCTTTTTAGTCTTTTCTGCCATTGTGTTCTAGCAACACCATCAGCAATGTTCTGAATTTTTACTTTTGAGATGCTTTGCATGCTGTGTCCAGCTGTAAAAGGGGAATGTTTATTTTTAAAAAACAGCAAACTGTTTATAACTTCAATTTTAAAAGTGTCATGAAAGTATTTCTGTTCACATGATTTTAAACAAGCTGTGTATAATCACCTCCCTTTCTATATCTATTAATTTTAAAATTTAATATAATTTAAATAAAAATTACATTTTGATCCTCAGCCAGCATAATTTCAGTGAGGAAAATAATCATTTTTTGTAAATTTTTATTAATTTTACACTGTGTATCTCAATGCCATTTTAAAAAATGATGTTTTCTTTTTGAGAGTCTAATTGTTCTGTGGGTTCCTATTTTACCAGCTATATATGAGTCAGTTTGTTTTTAAATTGTGGTCTGAATTAACATGGAGCCTGAGAAGGAATAGCAGAAATGCATTTTGGCTACCTCACTATCATGGGTTTGTCAGTCAGGAGTAATCTAATAGGACATGGTGTTCATGTGGAGTTGACCCAGAAAACAGTGTTCCAATTGTGGGCCCATTTAAAATTTCAGCCACAGCTTTTGAAATGAAGGTCTTTCTTGGCTAAGAGGTCCATCAGAAATCAACACTTGTCTCATCATTGTGCAGCCTGGAGACAAAGCAAGATATTAAAATAAATGAATTCACTGTGCAAGAGAAAATTAATATATTTTAAAAGTTCTATTTGAAAGCTGGGAGTTCTTCCAGTGTGATAACTGTGGGAAAAAAATTATCTAGCAAAACTGTCAGAGCGAGAATCAGCTGAAACCTGGAAAGTGCTCAAAAGCTTTCAGCAAACTTCACTTGCAATTTGCCTGGAGGAAGCAGAACCTGACAAGCATCCAGCGAGGTTACGCCAGCAGCTGCCTGTGCCCGCGCTGCAGCTCGCTGCTGTCCCTGCTCCAGTACCTCCACAACGAAATGCAGCCTGACAAATAGGTTCACGTGTAGTCTCTCATGTGGTACATCTGTCCAAACACTGGGCAGGATCCTTTGTAAGGGCAGGCACTGGCGTCCTCTGCGGTGACAGAGTGACCTGGGCAGCTGATGCAATGGGTCACAGGCCTGAAGGGCAGGGTGTGATCTCAACCTCACACTGCAGCTACAGCTGTTGGTGCTCTTGCAGGATCAGGCTGTACATGCAGGGTTGGATTGAGGAAAAGTATGGTACAGGGAGGGATTTTCACAAATGAACAAAGATTTGGGTTTGAAAAGTGACTGAGGAGGACGAAGCTTTATGGCTCAGGGGTTGCAATCATCTCTCTTTCCCAGCCAGGGTGCTCTGCCACTCCACTACACATGAATGTGGAGCAGAGGATGACTGGGCTCCCTGCTGGTAAACCTGTGCCTAAAGTTAGGTGTATGGAAAGGCCTCTTCAGAAATGCCTGAGCCTGCCAACATTTGCATTTTATTTGCCTTTGGAGGGATTACATAAAGCAATAAAATTATACAAATGCTTAAGGATTGGCATGGGGAGGTCTTAAGCAATCATGGGAGTATTCTGATTATTATTTATTAGCCCCCAAACCCAAGTTTTGGCAGGCACAGATTTTAGTGTCTGATTAATTAGTCTGCTGCCACCTTATATGGAAGTGACATTACTGATTATTATCATAATGCCTCAATCTTTTGTAGCATTTCTTGCAGATGTTTCTCAAAGCCTGTTGAAAAAGAAAGTTGGGGCCACAGTGACAATTTCATACATAGCAAAACCTTTGCAGAGAGACAGATCATTACTTTTCAGCTGGTGGTAGAAATAACTCTCTATTCATGTGTACGCAGTATAGTGTGATACTTACACAGAAAAATACAAATGCTAAAGGTAGACTTATATATTATATTGAAGCTAATTAATTGTTACTTACTGTTTATGAGCTAGAAATTTAAAAAGGCATATTAAATCAGACAGAAGATGTGTGAATGGCCACAGACTTTTTATGAGAAGCCTGTGATTTGCTAGCAGTGTCACTGCCCTCTCCTATCCCTTAGGGCATGGTTTAAGCCTAATGAAGTCAGCAAGAACTTCAGTTTAGTTCATGGGAGAGGAACTCCCTGGGAACTGCATTTCAAGTTAGGGCTGAGTATAACTTTAATGTATTCAGTCATCTTAAGAATTTTTCCCTATCTTGTCTTTTTACAGTGTCTGCAAAGCAGCCAACATGCAAAAAAGTCATGTAAATATTTGCTGTCATGGTCAAATAGCTTAACAGGGACTGACAGGTCTATAGGAAAAAAAGCCTGAAACAACTAGTTCCAATTAATTAATTGAAACACAGACCCTAGGAAATTATAATACTCTAATGTAGCACAAGTTTTCCTTCCAGCTTTCCTGGACTTTATCTTCTTTCCCATTTCTTCAAATTGTAGCTAAAGGTTTTGGGTTTGGAAAGAAAAAAACCACACCTCTTACCTGAAATATTTTGTGTCAAAAGAGCAAAAGTAGGTGAAAAATGATACTGACATATCAGAGTTTTTTCTGTTTCATTTATTGTCCCTACATGATATGTGAAAGGCAGGTATATGAAAGAGTGAAATATGTGCCTTCCCAGCCTAGCACTTGTTCCCATAGTTACTGTTTACTTAACAGATTCTTCCTCCTATAATAAAATGTCTTGTGTGTACCTGCAAAAAATGCTTCCAAGAAGCAAGATCCTATTTAGAACATACTGTCTCAACAGAAGCACATTCTGTCTACCATCAAAAAGCAGATATGCAGGATATTTTAGATGCTGCATCACACTGGAGCTGGATCTTGCTCCATTGCAATGGGCTGTATCAGCATGGATCTAATGGGTTCATTGCAGTGGTACTGGAGTAGAAGATGTACAGTGTGCTAAAAAAACCACTAGCTATGCAAGTCTGTGTCTGTCACTGCTATCTCTGTTAAATGACTTTGAATGCAACCTTTATTATTTATTTGCACTGCAAGTAATGCTGCAGGATCTTGACTAAAAAAGGCTGCCTCACTGTGTTGGGTAATACATAGTGACAGAATACTCCTATTTCAGAACCTTGCAACATGAATAAATCAGAATGAAAAGTGGTGAAGATAGTAGGAGAGGTACAGTAATGAGTGTATAACCTGGATAAACTGAATACAGCTATGTCAGGTTGGGAATGGCTTTTCTCTTTACCCCACATCATGGCCTCGCAGAACGTGTGTGTCTTCATCCGGCTCTACCATCACTTATTCTGATTTAGCAGCAGCAAATTGAGCCTTCAGCATTTGGTGTCTGCTGAAAGAGGGATTTGGCAGACGGAATAGCTTGTATAGGCCAAACTACCCTTCAGAGGAAAGGGAGGAGGCCAGATGGAGCTGCCCCGTGGGTCATATCTAGCACAGGAGCTATCACTTGGACAAATCTGATGTAATTTTTGTGTTAGGTAGAATTTGTAAGTCTACCTCTAATACAGTAAGTCACACAATCACCAGAGCCTTCCATTTGTATATGGGCATGCAAAAAAAAAGATGTGTATTGCAATTCCCTGCATTGTAAGAAGTGTAAGACTTTGGCCAAGCAGAGAAGCATAGCCTGTTCCTCAGCACAGTGGATTTAGGATTTGCTGCCAGGGCTGACAGCAAGTCCTTGAATGAGGACAGCTCTTGGATTTAATAATTGCTCCCAATACTGTTTATATATTTAGCTAGTGATTCTAATGCATAGTTACTATGCTGGGCCTAAGTTCAGGTTTCTGTTCCCAAAGGGAAATACTGCCATCTCTCTGGTATCATATGAGACTGTCTCTTGTTTTTGTTCTTATTCCCTATCTCTTTTCTGCATTTCTGGCTGTAGAGTAGCCCAATTCAAGCAGGATAAGAGGATAATCAGTCCATCAGAAGCTTGTTGATAGCCTGCTGATTGGGTGCTCTCTTGGGAAAATAGAGGCAATGGTCTGAGCAACTCTCAAGATGGGAGCCCTTCTGGATAATTTTTTAACTACTCGACTGTTTCATAGGAGAGAGGCATTTGGTACCATTGCTTTGCCCAATTACCTTCTGTGATAAATAGACCATCTGTGAGTATGAGGGCAGAGTAGTGGGTGTTGTTCATCTCGGCTTTAACAGGGCCTTCCACATGTCTCTCATAGCCTCCCTGTAGCCACACTGGGGAGGTAGGGGTGGCCTTCAGGGTGTGTAACTGGCAGCTGGGTCTCAGCTGTGTTCCTTGGGACTGGACTCTGAGGCCAGTGGTTTTTAACGTCAGAAACCTGGTTGTTGGGACGGAATGAACCATCAGTAGGATCAAGTCTGACACTAAGTTTGGTAATTAATATGCTGGATGGTCAGATGGCCACTTCACTGGGACCCAGTGAGCTGGAAGAATGGACTAGCAGAAACTTCCTGAAACTGCAGAGAAGCAAATGCAGCCTTTCATCAGGGACAGAACAGCCCTGCAACAACACTGGCAGGGACAGGTTGGCTTGGTAGCAGCTTTGCAGAAAGGACTTAGGGTCTGACAACAAGGTGACTGTGTGTCAGCAGTGTGTCCTTGCAGCAATGAAAACTGCATAGCTGGCTATAGGAAACATTTAGCCAGCAGGTCAAGGAAAGTCATTATTCCCCTCTTCTCACCATTTGGGAGGTTCGTCAATGTCAAAGATAATGACAAACTGGAGTGAGTCTAAGAAATGGCCTCTTGGCATTTTTCTGCTTAATCATGCAAACTAAGGTGGTAGGTCCAAGATCCTGTCTAAAGAAGCTCATGATGACTTCACACAAAGTCAAGCTGCTTGTTAGAGCCCACAGAGGTGAATTTCTGGTGTGGTGCTGTAACCAGCTGTGCTCTTACATGCTCAACCCCTAAATTTGCTACTGACAGTAGTGAACTTTTTAGAAGTGAAATAACTTAAGAAATACTGAAGAGAATTCCTACTGTAAATACAGAACATTTGGTAAATGGAGCAAAACCACAAGCGCATGCATGGCCCACATGACTTTAATGCTTCATGGCTATGGATTATTAAAATGGTCACATTCTGCCCTTGAACACATCAATTCTACCTGATTTAGTACTAAAAAACAGGGTTTATAAAAATAGTAATTACTTAAATAATGTATTTGATACAGCTGATTTATACAGAAAGGAAATGCATTTGGGTAGGATGTCTCTTTCTTCATGTTTATTCAAGAGAAAGAACGAGTATTCCAAGACATTTAATTGATATTTTCTTGTCTTTTTTTGCTTTTGCCCTTAAAAGTTACTAACAAAAATGCCCCTATGAAAAATACTTGATTGCAGTGGCCTTAAATGCTTCACATATCTGCATAGTCTTTGGCATACACATCCTTGGAAACTACTAGTCAGCTTGGCACCTTTGGCTGGGAGCCAGCCATGGATTACTGGCTTCTTCAGAGGTCAGGGTCTCAGCTTGTGGTGCACTAAAGCAGAGTCTGCATGGACATGGCCTGTGCCTATGTGTGTGCAGTTCTCTGATTTTACTATGCTAAACTGGTGAACATGAACTGGAGTAAATGCACCATGGCAGAGCCTATGGGCCCTCTGAAAAATAGCTTTGGTGCACATGAAATTTCTAGTTCATCCCACTGAGTTGTTCATTTGTCATTTTTAAAATATTTTTTTCATTAAGTATCATAGGGATTTTGTGTTCTTCCACGTTTGCTGGCATTGTTTTGTCAGTTAGGGGTATGAAAAAGTCACCTTGATGGTCAGTTGGGCTATTCTGTGTAATAGAACAATTATTGTCCAAAAGTCATCCTGCCAGAACATTGATTTCCACCTGGGGAACTGGTGTTTACATTAGATGGACTTGCTGACATAGGTATATGGACAAAGTTGCATTTTGGCAATAGGCTATTTCACAGGTTTTATTTGGAATCAGATGGGGAAAATACTGGGTTTTCTTTAGGTAAAAAAAGTTGTCCATTTTCTTTCGGTTTTTACTTATGCTTCTTAGCCAGGTAGATGTATCTGTTTGTAGAAAAGTGCTGGTGTTTGAGTGACAGTTAAGAATATTTATTTTTCATAACGCTTTGGTAGGACATTTATGTGACTACTGAGTTTTCCATCTGTCTTTTTCACTAGGTAACAAATTACTGTAAGTCACTCTAGCAGAGAAGGATTAAATAGAGGTAAAAAGTAGTACTGGACTAATTTAAACAGTTCCTGTTTTTATCAAAATTGTTATCAAACAACTTAATAAATTGAACAAATCTCTTCAGACTATTTTGTAAGAAAAAAGAAATAAAATAAGTAATTGCTTTTATTCATTAAAGAGTACTTTTTTATTCTACTTGAAGACAGCTAAGTATATTTATAGACATTTTTTGAATGTGGAGGACAGATTATCAGGAGGGAGTACTAACAGAAGTTATTATGAGAGCTTCAGGCTAGAAATACCACAAGGATCATGGCGATGACCTCAGACTAGTTGAAACTGTGTGTGGTGAAATAGGAGAGTTAAGTCTTGAGGGTATGGAAAGTAAGAACTGCATATTGAGGAATTTCTTCCACACTGCAAGATTGTTGCTGTAATAAACTTGTGTCTGCATAACTTTGGCACGATTTGGTGATGTGTGTTTGCTCTGTTTATTAGATAGATTGGGAGGAAGGAGGGATAGGGAGCAGAGAACAGTATGGGCCTATGCCATCCCTACGGTCTTATATATCACAATTTTGTCAAATAAAGATCAAAGAAAATTTGGAAATATCTTGAAATATAACTAAATAAAAGTTAAATACTGTAAACTGGACTTTTGAGGAAAGGCCTGGCAGTTTTGATTGTGATCCCCTCTGGACTGTCCTGAAGTATGCCAACAAAAATACTGGTTATCCTTAGCTTTTAAAACTGATTCAAGTCTCAGGTGATCATTTGACATAAATACGAAGGAGAAACAGGGGTGCTTTTTGTCACTCTTTCTTCTTACTGTTGCTGCTGACTACATCATGAGGGAATGTCCAGACAGAGACAGTGACTCAATGGACTTATGGTGGAAGATCAAGCTAAACCAGCATGAAAAGACAAAGATTGCCCATGATCTCAAAAAGATATAGTTAATTGATGGTTAGGTAAAGAGTGAAACTAATCTAATGGCATTTTCCCCATTTTAGCTATACCTTGCTTTGCACCTTGGATTGCAAAAAGCTCCAGAGCTCCCAGTGCATCCAGTTTTTGATTGCTGTAGTCCAACCAGCTTTACTCATTACTATAAGTTTTCAGATTGGACACAAAATTTCCAAAGGATACATACAATAGGTGTGTTAGAAGAGAGTAGGAGTGCCTTGTTCATGCCAGTGGTTTTTGGTTGTGTGGGAAGGTTTCAATGCTCCAGCGCCCAAGCATCCAACCCCAGCCAAATACAGATATTATCATCAGTTAATACTTCTCTTCAGCTGGATCAAGGTGTTACCAAATGCCAGCAAGGTGTTTCAGTGCAGAAATTTGCAAGAGATCTTGCCTACACAGGGGGAGTCCTGTAGCTTCACAGAAAAGAAACTCATGAACTCAAAAATAAACTTTAATTGTATTTTATTTCATAACATTGAGGAGTTATTTAACTCCTCTGACTCAGTTTTCTCTTTGTCATAAGAGGAGAATTATGTGAGTACCAATATTTTTCCATTTAAAATCTATTGTTTGAGGGAATTAACTGGCGTTTGTAAAGGTCACAGAAGAGGACACAATCTTGTTTGTTTACTTATTCTTGCTTTATCAGATATTTAACTTTCCTCACTTAAATAATGAATTTCTAAAGATAATTTTTGTTCTTTAAACAAAAGCAAGTTTTGATTAAAGCTCTTCTAAGTATATAAGCTGCCCTGCACTGAGATCATTGTTAGCAATATAGCCATGATAATGTGGTGCTTAGTCAGGGTTAGGTCAGCACCATGTATGCAATGAACGTGCTGAGAGATGTGAGCTGGGTGGTTTCCTGACACCTGCATGACATTAGCTTTTGCCATAAGGAGTAAACCTTTGCCATTTGTAACTCAGGAGTTACGGTCTTATCTGTATGGGTGCTGTGCCAACCCTATTGTGGTTGTACAGCTCCTTGCTCTAAAGCCAGCCTAGACCCCAGGAGTTCAGGTGAGGTTCACCATTGCACTGTGAGGGCATGTCCTCAGCTCCCAAGGGGGTTTTGCAGCCCAATGGCACTCTCCAAGCTGAGCACCCTCTGGAAATGTGGGTTGTGTGCCTGACATGGGAGCTGCGCTGGGCTAAAGGCGCAGGGTGGCTGTGCTGGGCACCCCCAGCCGAGCATGGATGGGTTCAGCCCCCCAGGGCAGGTTAACCATGCATCTGGCGTTGCACTGTGTTGTGTTTCATATAGGTCATCCCTGAGAGAAATGATGAAATATTTTACGTGTCCTACCACTGACCCTTGGTAAAGGGATAGCAGAAAGTATTGTGTTTTGAAAGAGCTCTGTATGTAGGGAAGGAAAAGGCAGTCATGTGGTGTGTTCACAGGATCATCATCAGATCTGGGTTTGATGCTTGTAAACCTTTCCTTGAACATGTCCTTTTGCCTCTCGGGTGTTTAATTTCCCCTTCTGTAAAATATACCTCTTTGTTCACATGAATTTTGTGAAGCAATTTGTAACAAGGTTTGTGTTACTAAGGCCTACATGTAATTGTTTTCTGCTGTGGCCTGTGTTTAAGTCTGTGGTCTGTTGCATGTAGGGTGAAAAACGATCAGAAATTCCAGAGGTATTTCTGCAACTAAGTTATACTGGCATGACAAAGAGAATGGCTCAACATGATAGTTTGTGTTGTAGCTGTAGGACAGCGCAGGGCTGGCAGTACCTTGGAGCTCTTGGAAGTAGGAGCCACAGCATTGTCTGGCATGCACTTCCAAAACTGTTGCATGGTGTCGTTTCCTTGTTCACAGCCATCTTCATACGTGTTGTCCTAGAGTAGCAGGGAATTTCGTAGTCCTCTTTGTGTTTTATAAAACTGGGCACAGTCTTCATGTTTCAGGTAAATTAATTGTAACAAAAATGTAAGTGCAAGAGGGATTTGAGTGTACATGGAGACAGGAACATCACTTGTGTTCAGCTGTCTTTCCAGCAACTTTGCTGACATATGTGCTGTGCCCTAACAAAAACTGTGCCTGAGTTATGTTTTATTTTTTCTCGCTTTAATCTCCATGGGAGTGATTTTTTAACTGAAGGTAAAACACACTTCAGAGCTCCAGCAGCTTCCATGAAGTTGGGCCTGTGGGTATTGACAGTGTTCAGAATTTCAACCAGGCAATATGTGAGAGAAAAATAATGTGAATTACTATAACTATTGGATTTTGCATCTCTTTATTTTGTCATGCTCAAAAGGGATTTTTAGAAGTAAGCAGTTAGTTCTGTCAAATAGAAAATGCCCTAAAGCATTGCTATATCATGATACGGATCAAACAACTCAAGAGGAAAGTCAGTAGGGTTTTTTTAAGGGCATGTGATTTAAGGGAAAATAAAGTCAGAAAGAATTTATTATGCCTTTGAAAATGTCTTTTCTCCCTACAGTGAGATTTGGGCCAAATCATTTCTTCAAGTTGTATGTTTAAACTGTCTCTATTAAGGCATAACATACATATTTGCTTTGAAAATTCAAGACTCAAGGACAACTGTAATTTTGCTTTGGATCAATATTTTGTGGGAGCATTGAAACATAGTCAGAGTCAACACTGTTCTGAAATTATTTAGACTTGTGTATAAGGAAGATTTTTCAACTCTACCATTTATTTTTTGTTAATGGTTGCAGTAGCTCAATATTCAGTGTTGTTTTAATGGTCTGAAATGCAAAACTAGCATTTCTACATTTTGCACTAACTTTTAAACTGGGCAGAAAAGAGAGTCACACCCAACTGCAAAGCTGATATGCAAAGCTTGTCTGTTTAGCCAAAAAACCTTTTTTTTTGGCACTAAATCCAAGAAAGTTTGAAGGCCAAAATATAGAAGGTTCCTTATGTTCTTCATGAGAATTGAAAGCCATCATCAAAAATGAATTTGTTTTTGCATATCTTGAAAGAGTGAAATAAATGCAATCATTAACTTGCTTAATTTTTTTTTACAAACACAGTTAGTTTCTGAATTCTAAAGAGGTTTTAGCTGCATAGAATATTTGAATGAGCACTAAAAAGACAATTTTACCTAGAAGAAGATAAAGAAATCAATGTTGTCTCAAGTTATAATAAAAAAGAGGAAAATAGTTTAATAGCTCATTAAATATTGGCATTAGAAATAAAAGTCATAGTAAAACTCCTCTCAGTCTTTGAAAGAAAACTAGTTAAATTTCAGTCTGAAAAAGTTTTTCCAGACAAAGGGAAATGGAAATTTGTAGTAGGATTCATAGAGGGTTTGATTGCAAAATTAATGAAAGAAGTATCAGCTCTTGATAATAATAGGAAAATGGAGTTAACAGCTCTATTTTATAAAAGCAGCCTAATATTAAATAATGGTTAGGTAATGTTGAGTAGTCTGTTTAGTATTCAGGGTAGTCAACGTCTTCCTTCCCTAAGTGCAAGCACTATTATGTACCCACAGATTGTAGGAATATTTGACTGTGTTTGTTCCTTGCTCTGTTGCAGTTATGGACAACATAGGGACAAAAATACTAAAGGCTAAGGGGAAAGAGGGCTCATCTTAGCTTGAAATGCCTTCTCTTCTTTTTTTAAATTGCCTGTGTATTCTAGGACCTCAGCTTTTCCCATTGCTTTTGCTCAGTGTTTGTATCTCAGCACCATAAACTGCCCATCCTGTTGCTGATGACTTTCAAGTGTGAATCACTGACTTACCATCAAAATTTTGTGATTTGCTGAGGTATGCTGATGACTGATGGTAACTGCAGGGAGGGCCTTGTGTTATCAACCCTCCTGTTTATGCTGCTCATGGGAGGACAAAATGACAGTGTATATACACTGCCATTGCAGTGGTGAATTCAAGTTGTGTAAAATGCTCTGCCAGGCTTTAGCTCACCTGTGTTAATTATTGGTAGATACAAAGGCATGGCAGCACAGAATCTTCCCAAGACTGGAGAGAGTCCAATAGAGGGTCACAAGGATTATTAACTTGGTTGGAGACTCTTTACTTTGACAGGTTGAGAGAACTGGGTCTCCTCGGGCTGGAGAAGAGAAGGCTCAAGGGGAGCAATGTTGTCAATGTATGAAAGAAGGGAAGGGGCAAAGACAGAGCCAGGCTCTTTTCATTCATGCACAGTGAGGAAGACCAGAGACAATAGTCACCAAATAAAACATACGAGGTTCCCTCCTAACATCAGGAAACTCTTCTTCACTGTGAGGTTGACCAAGCACTGACACAATTTTCCTAAAAAGCCTGTGGAGTCTCCGTCCTAGAAGATATAAAAAAAAAAGTCTGTGCACAGTCCTATGCAAGTGGCTGTAGCCACAGGCTGTAGCTGTCCCTATTTGAGTGGGGTGGGGGTGGACCAGATGACCTCCAGAGGTGCCTTTCAACCTTAGTCGTTCTGAGGTTCTGTGATCTGCCATCCTTTTATACAACTGCAGAAGCTATACTTGCTCCATCTCATACAGACAGCAAGAAAGTAAAGGTGTTTCCTGCTGGTACAATTCAATGTTGTACAGAGACATCATGAGGTGGCTCAGAAAGAGCACAGTGTGCTCAACTGGGTTTACCAGTCCCTGTTTCCTTGTATCCAGAGTAGTTCAGCTGAACACTTGCTTCTGAATCTACTCCCTAGTGCTTTACATCCCAGGAAATTAATTGCTTCGTCTAGTTGCAGTTCTGTGGCAGCTCGTTTCCCACTGTGCAGGTCTTAATAAACCTTCCCATACAGAAGACCCTTTCAGTTTTGTTTAGGAACCAGGCCCAGCATGGTTAGAACTAATCACCTCCATCAAGTTCAGACTGATTTCTTCTGTTGATTGAGATGGCTCTTTCTCAGTGCTTTAGTCCTTGGAGGGCTTTGGAGCTCGCAATGGCATGGGACTGGGCTGTAGGAATGCCCATGAGTCACACTCATGCACTCCTGGACAGTGGAGTACAGGCACCTGCTGGTTATATGGGAGTCAGCATAGCCCTGGCAGGGCCAACACAGGCATCATGGAAGAGGTACTTCATATCCCTTCACTCAGTCCCTAGTCTGTATTATTCATGTTTCCTTCCATTATTGAGCATATCACAGCCTCCCCTTCCCTGAAAATAGCTATATCAGAAATGTGTTCTTTCTTGAGTGAATAAGAATGTTCATATTTTGCAGTTCAGTATCTAAGATTACTGAAGTTTTTCCCTGAGTGCTAAGTATGATTATTAACAGTTCTGTGAAACCAAAAGGATCCAAAATTGCTTGGTTTTGTGTGGGACCTCAGTTTTACTCCTGCCAGGAGTTTCACCTGAGGCTTTATACTATATAATGCCAGCAAATGGAACTGTGAAAATAAAATTCCTGGTGCTAAGATGAAAATCTGGATTTTATGGATAAGTATGAGGTTAAAATGCAAAATTTATGTATAAGGAAAGCTGGGTGCTATAAAAGGATAAGTTTCTTCCTAAGCTACGTTTTTTAAAAGTACCTTGTGATTTACCAACAACTTCCAATGCAGAGCAAACTTGGTTTTCAGATTTTTGAGATTTTCCATTGGGATTCCTAAGGTAAACTTCTGGTTTATCTAACTGAAGAACAGTAAGAGGCTTCTCAGTACTAGGACTAGCACATTTATCAAGGCAGAACCACCCTATCATTGTCCTATGCTCTATCTCAATAGTCTGTTGAAAAGGAAAATGACATATGTGCCTAATTTTTTAAAGAGTGTGAGTTGATTTTTCTCTTCTCATTATGGGTTTGGACTGTGTTCCACAGAGACTTTGAAACCAGGTCATTACTGTGCACTCAAGAGTATGCAACTTCCTGTTACATTTGCTTGCAGGTGTATTATATCTTCAGTATGGAGATGAAACAAAGCAGTTGAGGATGCCGAATGAAATCACAAGCACAGACACAATTCGTGCCCTTTTTGTAAGTGCCTTCCCCCAGCAGCTGACAATGAAAATGCTGGAATCGCCCAGTGTCGCCATCTACATCAAGGATGAGAGCAGAAACATATACTATGAATTGTGTGATGTGAGGTAAGTAGACATGGAATTACAGCTGCTGGTTTCATTGATTTGGGGGGTTTTGTGGTTTTTGTTTTGTAGTGCACGTATAGACTGGAAAGGAGTGGGGTTGATAAGTGTCTGACAGAGAGTGGCCTGACACAGAAAGGCATATTCAGTGGTATCTGAGTAATACAGGAGGTCTGGTCTGACAGTGCCTTCAGCTGTAGGTGCAATATCCATTGCACAAGACACTAAGAAATGGCATACCTTGTTGAATATTCATATAATACACAAAGGTCACATATTTAACATGTTTATTGAATTTTAACTGAGACACAATTATTTAAAATACAAAATACAGAATAAACATATACAGAAAAACTGGGGTTTTTCTTTGCTGGTAGTGCATAGCCTGATCTCATGAGCCTGAAGTAACAAACATGAATGTCACTGATGTCCTCACAACAGTGCCAATTGTGCCATCTAACACAGCCAAAGCTCTGTGGCACTGGTGACCACTACTGCTGCAGCCCCACCACCTTCCTGTTATATGTCAGGATGCAGCAACTAATGCAGTCACTTTCCTTCACTAATTCAGAGGTTGGTCAATAAATGGTTCACCTTTATAGCCTTTATTTTGTGTGAGTGCAGCTTCTTAATTAACTGTGTTTCTTCAACAGAAGGACCAGGGTCTCAGGGTCCCTAGAAAGTCCCAAATCAAGCATAAATAAAGCTCTCAGGTACACCTCAGACATTTGTAAAACTGTGATTAAAATGGACAAAGGAGCATAAGAAGATGAAGTAGAAAGCAGAAAAGATGTTTGCTAGTCTTCC
This sequence comes from Climacteris rufus, assembly GCA_013398175.1. NCBI lineage: Eukaryota > Metazoa > Chordata > Aves > Passeriformes > Climacteridae > Climacteris > Climacteris rufus. The sequence goes on from VZRZ01001330.1 coordinate 1,637,856, forward strand.
ACTAATGCAGGAAAATTCTGTGGAAGTAAGAGAAGTGTACTGTCCACTGCTGCTTTGTTTCTTCTAGAGATCCTGTGGCTAAGGTCTTTCTCCATATCCTGTTGTATTTAAAAGTGCAAGTTGAAGCTTTTTTAGCCTTTCCACATCCAATTCCCCCATTCCTGTTCATAGTCTTTGAACAGCACCACACTCCATTTTCTCACCTCTGTCTTGCTTTTCTCAGTCTATCCAGTGTCCTGTCATTAGCCAGTCTCTTGGATTTCAGTTTCTTTTAATCTTATTTGCTTTGCAGACTTCCACACCCCTGTTTGGCTACTCTATGGGAAGGCTCATCTGATTTTTTGCATCAACATCATCATCTTTCAACATGTACCCAAGCTTCTTATACATCAAACAGTTTATTCACAAGATCAGATCAACTGATTGAATCAAGATAGCATTACTACATCTCTGTTGCCAAGTGCATTATTGCTCACCATCATCTGGCCCACTGTCTGCTTCTGTCTCCCTTTATCCCTCCATCTTCCCTTGAGTTTCAGACTCACAGTTTATGATTTCATCTCCTCCCTGCCCCCAAGAATGTGTTTGTTGATTATCTTAATGCCACTCCACTTTTTTTTCCCTTGCTCCCATTGCAGGCGTCACTCTGCCAGCCTCAGGCCTGGCTCAATCCCAACATCTGCTTCCTCTGTTCCTATGCCTGTATTGTAGAACATTTCTAGAGGAAATCCCACAACCCAGCTGACTTCCTCCATAACAAAATTCCCTCCTTCAGTTCTGCCACTCTTCTCACTTAGGAAACCTCAGAAATTCCAGCTTAATGGAGTCCATGTCATGCACTGCCAGCTGCATTTTCACCACCTTCAAGTAATTTCTACAACCATTTCTACATTTATTTTCCTTATTTTCTTCAGTGTCTCCCCTCAGAGAGCAGACAAAATGAAGCACCAGTTTTCTCTCCTTTGCTTCCTGTACCTTCCTTCAATTCTCTTCTTTCTTACTTATGTTAAACACAGGGGAGTCAGCTGTAAGCTCTCCACCTCCCTCAGAGGCTGCTCCATGTTCTTCTGTGCCTTGCAATAGGCCGTCATACTCCTTCCCCTTTTCCTTCTCTTTCTTCCTTTTTTTCCTTCTTGTTTTCTTTTTTTTCTTTTTTTTTTAATTTTTTTTATTGCTGGGGACAAAGCACTATCTTTCTAAAGTCCAGTCTTTTTCTGAAAGTGATTCAGAGCTCTGCATCAGTGTAATTTCAGATTTTTTCTCCAGAACATCCCCTATTGTACAGCTTTTCCTTTCTCCTCACTTAGAGAAAAAACACTCCTGTAATTCTTCAATTTTTTAATAGCACCTGCTGTAAGTGTCTTCTCTTGGCAGTTGACACAGGTAATAGTAATCTTGTTCACTCTCACCCATTCAAATGAAGCAACAAAGATCATTCTCCTAGTTTGACAAGCAGACTCTTTCTCATGCATTTTTTTTTCACTTGTCCCCTGGCTGGATCTTCTGCATCTCATTAAACTACTTGTCTTCATTATGAGGGCTCCTCCAAGCCCACTTCAACACTACTTTTCATTTCTTGTTCAGTACCAAGTGCCATCTGCTTCCACTTGGTGAATAATGCCAGCTTGAATTCTACGTCTTTAATTTTCAAACAAGTGCCTTCCCGCTCTCTCTCAGGGAGCCCTCTAACATGCTTGGAAGGTGTCCTCCTCAGACACCTGCAAAGCCACTGTGCTGGTCTCCTTCCCACTCTCTCTTGCACAGCCTACTCAGAGTATGACTGTGATCCCAGGATTTGTTTATTGCTCCTCTGACTGGAGAGACTATGATCCTCTGAGTTCTTTTGGTTCCCTTATCTTCCTGCAGCTATCCTGTTGTCTTTTGTGACTTCTATTCACCTTGTAAGCTGCTGAAGAGTTTGTATTCCTGGGGTGTTTACACAGAACACACGGATGAGTGAGGCCTTTGAACATGCCAAGGGCATCTGGGAGCTACAGTAATGCAAATTATAGTAATAATGAAAGTACAGTAATATATACCTGTTATCAGTAATGTTTATCTTAGAACAGCAACATGAGGTGAAATACAATTCACATCAGAGATCAAATGCCTTATATTTTGGTGCTTTGCCTTGCAGCAATGTTTTACTTTAAAGTGTTATGTTTCTACAAGAAGTATTTATGGAAAATACTTTTAAAACAACCTCCAGTTAGTTGAGGCACCATCTCGTAGCCATCAGACAGAAAAGACAGCAGACAAAATGTATGTAAATGAGTAATATACCGTTTCTTGAACCTAAGATGAGAGACCTTGCTATGTATCGAGAAGAATGTAGTCCCGAGTTTGAGGCAGAAAGTGGTAACTGAGACTCCCAGTGCAGGTCTCAAAACAAAAAGGTCACATTTGCAAGATGGAAACCAGTTTATGTTACCATAAATAATTTAAGAACTTGAACTTGCCGCAAGGTAGCTATTTTCCTATGCAGTCTACAAGTAAACACTCATAAATACTAAACTTCTCATCAGCCCTCCAGTTCTTAAAGACAAGACACTGATCTGTCTCTTAAGCTGCGGGGTTTCTTTAATAACTACTTGACATCTACAACAGCAGCACAAGTTCTGACTAGCTACCCATTCAAAGCAATCACTGATTGTAATATGACATTGTAAGAAAGAAATTGGACCTGCCCAACAATCCTTCCCTTCATTTTTAAATTATAATCCCAGTGATTAAGATCAGTTCACTAGACTTGTAGCTGCACCTGGAGGAAAGGAATTCAGTCACATGTGTAAGTGAATTCTCTAGAGATCACTACAGGGAAATGAAAGGATTCGCAGCTTTGAAAGGGTGATTGGAGGCTTTGCTACTGATTAAATGTGAACCAGAAATCAGCAGAACTCAGGGCAAGTGTCAAAGCCATAAAATTGTTGGAAGGTAGGTCTTAAAACAAAATAGAAAACTACTGTCATATCTTTCCTAAATGTGGTAGTTAAAAAAATGAACTAATCAATAACAAAGTGTAGAGTACTAATAAAACAAAAGTGTTCTCTTAGGGCTTTTCATCTAAACCATTTCTGTGTAAGCTTTCATCAAAATTTTTGCTAATTTATTTGTTTCTATAATACTTACTTTTTCCCTTTAAAAACTGCCTCTAGTATAGATAAAGTTTAGAGGAAGAATTAATCTACTACTGAGTTTTTAGCTTTTGTGAATTTATTTTCAGCTTTGTGAACAAGCTGATAATTAAAATTTCCTCAACAATAATCACAGTTAGAAAGACTGCTTTTCTTTTGATATTCTTGCTTCTTAGAATAGCAAAAATCCATGTGGGCTGAGTGTACAATAAAACATGTAAATATTAGCTAAATCCTTTTGAGTGCTGTGTAAATGTTGAAGTTCTATTGTCTTCAAAGTGTTTTCACTCTATGGCGGGATCTTGAAAGAAACTTAACACTATCTAATTTTTATGGGTGTGGAGTTGTAGTGAAAGAATAATACTTCCCATGGGAAAGAGAATCAAAGTAGGCTTTTGTTTGTTTGTGTGTGTCTAAGTTATGGCATTTACGTTTTTCTTATAGATCAGCTGCAGACCTGTTATGTTTGTCTGTTACCTGAAACTTTCAGGCAACAAAGTAAATAAAACTGCTTTCATCTGTTGTCTTTGCTGATTTTTTTAATTCCAGGAATATTCAAGACCGATCTTTCCTAAAAGTTTACAACAAAGATCCTGCACACGCATTTAATCACACTTCCAGAGCTGTAAATGGAGATATAAGGGTAAGTACTAGTGCTACATTTATACTCCTTTTTCCTCCAGCTTTTATGCTAAATGTTTGAACTCTTAAATGTAATATGTACACAACAATTCATAAAAATCGGGGGTATATGTATGACACATATACAGAAGAAGGAATGAATAGTGGTTGTTGTAATGTTTCTTAACTGCTTTGATTTTTCCAATTATTTACCCTGGGCATGAACTGTTTTTTTGATCTTGTTTAGATGCATTAAGCATGTGGAGCAAAATGTAGCCTTTAATTATGTATTTTGTGACACAGACAGTACTCAGAGGTTTTACAGCTTCGTATTCTGTATTTCCAAACTCATCACAGTGAAGTATGGCACTGTGTTTGTACACTCCAGCAAGGTTTCCGCAGGAATTGGTTTCCAGTGGCTTAGCAGATGTACCTCGCTTGAAGTCTACTGAAATTCTTTGTAAATCACGATTTTGAATAGGAAATTCTGATAAATGCCCATTGTGGTGTTAAAGGTTTTGTCTTTTCTAAAATTTTCTACCTGTACTGAACAAGGATGAGTATATCTTCATTTTGAACTGAACATTTTATATTAGAAAACTATAGAGAATGCATTTGAAACGTTGGATTTCTCTCTCTCACTGTGTCTATCTTTTGCTGAACTGTTATCTCCCACCTTGATGCTGAGAAGGCAGAAGGTGCAGCTGTGTGGCACCTCTTCCACCCTGTTACCTGCAGCTGGTGTTGCAGTAGAGGGTGGTGGTGGTGAGATTACACAACCACATCTCCTCCCCACCCATCCTAGGCCTGTCCCCAGGAAATGGTGCAACCTTTCCGTGAGCTCAGTGGGGCCACAAGAGAATGCCACTACTGTCCTACCTGCTTTGGGGCTTTTATATGTATTCCAAAGCTGATTGAACTGTGCACAAGTTTTCCTGTGAAGCGATTTGCTTAATTGTGCATTTGCTACTTGGTTTCATTATCAATTCTGAGCACGTCTCACTGCTTTATTACTAATATTTCATGTAAGTACTTCCTCCGTTTCAACAGTTTAAGGCCACAATATTTAAGAAAGATTGCAATAGTTTATTTATAGGCACTATTCTCAACCACCTCTCATTTATGCACTTCAATTATAAAATGGTCCTTTGGATAGGTCAGAAATCTAATTACTTGATTTTTCACACTACTGCACAGACAACATGAGAAAGAAAATGGATGTGCTTCAGAGGGAAGATGTGGTCGTTTTTAGTGTGTTCTGTGACATCCTGAAAGTCTTCAGTTCTTGTTATATTTCTGTGGCAGTAACTGGATGTATCTGATGCATCTTATTCATATTCAAAGGCATGACATACTATCATTGTGCATTATGACATTAGTGCTTGTAACTGTGGCTTTATAAAGTTAGGTTATACTGTTCCTGTTCCATGTACTCCGCACTCTTCCGCACTCTTTCAGACATTTGCTGCCAAACAGAGTTGTTTTAAATACAGATGCTGCTTCTGTGCAAAAGCTGAAATTATTTGAATTGCTTATTTTAAAATCCTATGTTGTATAACACATATGCACACTCAACATGTCTTGATTATCTCTGAGTTAGCTCCTTTTGGCCATAACTAAAAAATTATGGTGACACAGTAATGACCTTTGCAGAAGTGGTGTTTTCTTGGCAAAATATTGTATTTTACATTACAGAAATGCAAAGACGCCATTTTGAAATTCTGTGCATCCAGCAAAAGAGCTATTTTCTCATTTGGCTTTTCCTTTGCATTGGCAAATTTCTTGACTTTCTGGTATTAGAGTTGAAGTCAGAGCCAGGATATTCATAGGGGCTTTGTGGAGAAACATGCAAAAAGTCTTCCCTTTGATGTATGTGAACTTCTGTACTTCAAAGTTGTGAGCATTGAAACAAACTATTTCTTGAGCTCCAGAAATAATGAAACCTGTTTGTCTAAGGATGTGTGTCTTTTGATTGGGTTCTTCCTTATGCAGCAACTCTTGGGTCCTAACTGAGGCTTTTCCCAAAGTCATAACACTCTCCATTGTTCATCCTCTGGAGTCTAAAAAGCTGGAGCACACACTGCAACTTTTCCTCTCTTTAGCAGAAGCACAGTAGGCTCTTCTCTCAAATCTCAAATTTGGCAAAATGTATAGGGATGTAGTAAGCTTAGGGTTTCTACTCTTTGGTTAAATCTGGCTGAAATTTGCCTGGGGTTCCACAGGTTATTAGTTCAGCAGAAAAAGACACTAATAAACAGATGCATTATCTATCCCTCTTTCCTTAGCAAACCAGGGTAAAAGGACTGAAAATGTGAGGTTTCTAAGTGAAAATCACATATATTTTATGTACTGGTATAGCACAGTACCCATAAGATTTTACAAAACCCTTTACTTCTTACCTCTCCTTTTATGTTTGTGTATCTTTGCATTGGGCAAATTGATGTTCATCAGTTTGGTATGATATGTGAATGCTAAATTCACTACAGAGGGAAGCAGGGAGTGTGTGCTTGGCATCATGTTTAACTGTTTCAAGTACCTACAGAAAAGCAGCTTATTGTCAGACCACTAGAAAAGCAGTATTTAGAATATCATTAATTAGTCATTGTAAGTATATTTTCCATGGTGATACTCTGAGCGTGATTGCATCTCCTGCCATACGTGAGTTAAAGCTTATTTTCTTGAGGTTTGGGAAAGTTTTGCCTTTACAGATTTTTCTACTATTTGCCTTCTTGTCCCTTTGGAATGTTTATCCCTGGGTTTGATGACATTCAGGCTTCTATTCATGTGATTTATAATAATTTCCATGTAACTGGCCCAAAATAATCTCAGAAAATAATGTTAGCTGCCAGCTTGAACACCTGTTTTAACTACCAAACAGATGTGAGTCCTGTATAAGAATTGACAGTAACACTTGAAGTATTAAGTATTATCCATATGGACAAGAAGACTCAGAATATGCAAGAAGAATGTGGGATCTCTAAATTTCAGATCTTCTGTTGAACCATTCAGATGTCATGTCCATTAATTCTAATTTTCCTGCTTTTCTTTGTTTTGTGCATTTTTATGAGTGGGCTTCGTTTGAGTAAAGGGAATTGGATGAGGGTCCAAGCAAGCTCTAAAGGAAAGTTTTTCTTGAAATCCTTCTGAGTGGCTCACCTGCTTGCTGATATTGGCCATTTACATCTCGAAGAGCATGGTTAGTTTGACAGATATGCCATGCTGAATGCTACTCAAGCAAGAAGCAGCCATATAGTGCTGTCTCACTGAATATTTGTGCTTGTGCTTTTCCTTTTTTATTTTTCCTTTCCCAAGCTATATGCTGAAAATCTGCAATAGCTGTATTTTTTTGAAAAATCTATCTTCACATTGCTGCATTTCATTTATTCCTTCACATGAGCTTGTATCATTTATCATCACTTTCTAGCTCTCTGTGCTAGAAATACTTGCTTCTGACAAAGTGCTGTCTTATGAACAAATGTTTAGATGGTCTATTTATTCCCCCTGGCATTGTTCTGAATTCCAGTGTAAATGCATGCTGGTCTCTGCCCTTGGAATTAACACTTGTGATTTGCATAGGTTGGAGAGGGAAGGGCCCAGGTTGTCTCTCCTCTGTTCACAATGGTGCACAGATTGTCAGGTGCCAGTACAGAACGAATGGTGGGGGTTGAGATGATGCTGAGTGAACTGAGTTTCTTTGCAAGTGTCACACAGCTCCTTTCATCTGGGCTGGAATGATTCCCCCACTGAATGTCCACAGCATATTTTTTATCCTCATTCCCTACACCCTCCTTTTCTGGAGTGGTGAAAGGCAAAAGAAACCTAAGTTACAATCTCCCCCTTCTGTTATAGAAACTAGTCTGTGTTTCTGGTGACACTGTGGGATACTAATAATGTTGGTTTGTGCATTGGTTTGTTTAGGGCTTCACCTACCAGCCAATTTTGAGAATTGGGAGGGAATTTTTACTTCATAACAAACCAGTGGCTATTCTGCTTGGCAGTCTTTCTCTTCCCATCCACCTGCCCTAAAGTCTGTGGGGTACACTTTATTTTAAAATGTCCTGGAACTACCATCGTTTTGCTTAACTCCCTGGCTTGTATAAGATCTCTGCTAGGTGGGTGAGGCCAGAATATGCAAAGAATGCTTGTTGTGGCTGCTGTTGTATTGTGGTATGCTTTGAGGTGTTCTGGATTTTTTTTTTTTTTAAGAGACTGTTTCTCCAAGAAAGAACAATTAGGGCAAGTTGAGTCAGAGCTGAGTTGGGGCAGTGCAGGGTACCTGGAAACTTCACGTTTTCTGGGACTTAGAGTGGCAAAAAGATGATGATGTTCCTGACAGCAATGGGAGTTTGGGCTGCCAGGGTGAGAGGAGAGTAGTTAAAATGAGTTGTGTAGCAAAATGCGACAGACATTTGATAAGTTGCGTAAACTTGTGCTGAGTAGCTTTTATTATTGAAATTCCACAACAACAGTTTTTTGTATTTCCCCTGAAAGTGACTGGTTAGCAGGTTGCTAGCATTTTAACCTTCTAGAGCTAGATGCAATTTGTGAACCTAAAAATAATCTACAAGTGCTAAAAACCCTCAAACAACTCCCCAAAAATTTAAGACTTCCAAGAAGGCTGAAATTCAGTACCGGTTTGCAGAAAAGATAGAGAAATAATAAAAGCAGGATCATCCTTCTGTGTTCTTATGGTACTTGTAAAGATACATCCAGTTCCTTTGAGATGTTTAACTTGTTTTCATTGGATTGTTTATGAACTTAACATCAATAGATATAAAAGTATGATAAATGCTGCCAAAATTATATTTTTACATTGCATACTACAGCTAAAAAAAAAAAGAGCTCTTTGCTGTACAGGGAGGTATTTAGAACAAAAGTAGTTATTGGAAAGCAATAAATTGAGTGAATTAATTTTAGTGGTAGGATACCTATAGGACAGCATTTATATAAGTTGCCATGTGTTTACCTTACTGATCCTATTACTGTAAAACTTTGTTTCCTTTTGGGAAGGAAAAAAAACACAAAACGAAAAGGCAGATGCTAATACCTCTATTATCTGATAGAGACCTTCCAAATGATACAAATCTCATCTCTCCTGCTGTTTTGCTGTCTGCTTTTCCTAATGCTCTTTTTGTCATTGAGAGGTTATGACAACATGAGCCATATTGTATTTATAAACATCACGTGTTTCCTTGATATGGCTTGCGGTGTCTGCCAAACAGAACACATGGAAGAAACATTTCTCATTAGCTCAGCATTGGTTTTGGTTATACTGATTTCCGGGACAGGAAAAATGCCTTCCTTACTCAGATTTAACTTTCATACAGTAGAAAGAAAGCCTCTGAGTGTCCATGAAATCTCTTGAACAGCAATGCTGCAGCTCTTTTAGGACACATACTTCGTCTGATGAAAAGAGAAAAAGCGGCTTATTTTAAAGAGCAGATGTAATGGCATGTATTGCTGAAACTAATTCTGAATTAAAATACCTGTCAAAGCCATCGAGAAACAGAACTCACCAAGAGATGTAAGGTAAGATGATGCTTATAAATAATGAAGGATATGTAATTGCTTTTTTCTTTCTTTTTTTTCCCAAATGAAAAGATATTTTCAGATTAACTGGGAATTTAAATAAGAACAATGAAAACTATTTCTTCTTCCTTCAGCTCTATGAGAAAATAAATGTTTCATTGTTCTCTAAAGCACCAAACTCTACTCTTAGATTTTATGTCTAGTTTCAAACTTACATATTGAACATGAACAGTTATTTTGCAACTTGCCATTACAAATCTTGCTGAGATCTGAACAAAATATATAAAAGAAGTCTCTGATGTGCTGTATTTTTTTTTTTTACTGATATGGATTTTACTACTTTTGCTTTGGATGGGTTTTCAGTAGTTACCAATTATTTATGCAACTACAGACCTGCAGACACCAAGGAGTACCTGCATCAAATCAGACTGTGATGAAAGACTGTAAATGTAACTGTTCTCTTTCATTCATGAGTCCTTTGATATACAATACCTACTGCTGTGCAAAGCCTGTTAGTGAGAAAGTAAGAATTATAAGGGAAAAAATATATTTTAGCTTCACATAAAACAGTATGTTAATCTGCAGTGTTTTCTAGCCAAAAGCTGTTTTGTTTAAAGATACAGATTCTCCATTACAGTTGAATAGATAGTGCACTGTAGCTTTTTTAATATGATGGCTATGTGCTTTGGTGTATTTTATTTATTTCACAAACATCAGGAATATTATTATATTTATGTATAAGGAATATATGTATGCATAAGGAATATAACCTTGTAGATCCTACTACTATACCAACATTTAAAAATATACTTTTGGGGCTTTTTTTAGTTTTCACATAATGAGGATGGGTTTTAAGTTTTTATGAAGCTGCCTGTTGAAAGAAAGTGTTGTGTTCCTGATATTAAACTGCTCAAGGAACATGAACTTGCCGCACCCATGCAATAATCTCCCAGTTAGTCTAAGAGGAGTGTCATATGGTAGATATCACAAACCAGTTACCTGGAAACTCCCAGACAGTGGAATTTTTAGGGGGAGGGTTCTTTAATTCCCACTAACAGGCCTGTATTCAAGCTGGTCTGCCTTTCATGTTGAGGTTTGCTTAGAGCCTGGAGCTGATGAAGTTACTTAATGTCAATATACTAACTGTTTTGGGTGAAGGTCTTTTCAGCCCTTCATTAAAAGTAGAAATCTTATCTCTCACTTACGTCTGAGGTTCTCAGACAAAGATTTTGCTGCCTTCAGTGAGAGCTTGCCCTGAATAAAAACATAAGGATTGGATTTAAGTCCATTTTTTATTGTCTACTAGTTTCTGGTTTTATTCTTACTCCACCTCTTTTTACATAATGTTTCCTTGTGCCAATTCTTTTAGAAGTTTTGCTCTTTTTTTTTTTTCTGCTGCCTTTGCTTTTAGTAGAACAGTTTGCACTAATTTGACTGCTTACTTGAAAGTCCCAATTAGCTGACAGAATGAGATGTTGCTGGAGTTCCCTAAACACATTGACAGATGATGAAAATGCTCATGGCTGTGACCTCCCTTGCAAGGAGGGGAGGTCCTCCTTTACCTCCTTTGTAAACCAGGCAGCTTATCTGAACTGCAGAAGTCCCACAAGTCAAAATCCAATCAATTTTTATGACTTCCAGGTAGTTTCAAATGAGCTGTTACTCGAACAGAGGTGAAAAATCACTTTTTGAAGGTGGGCATTTTGCTACCATGATTCCTGGAACTGAGTAAAGCTAGAAACAATGTTTATTCTTCTTCAAACAAGCTGTTCTTCTTGTCATGCAGGACCTTAGATCTCCCAATAAATTTTTTACTAATTCAGAATGTTAGTTCATGATCATGTCCCAGATTCTCTGCTTTCCACTGAGTCTTCGGTTTAGTATATTGTTAGTAACCTGCCTCTAGATGAGCATACCTCTATTTTATGAATACTAAAGAGAATTATTTCTGTTCCTATCTTCCTTTTAAAAAAAGGGAGTTAGCTATTACCTGTTTAAGAGAAAACAGTTATATATCTGAGAGTCTTGATTCTTCTTCTGGGATTGTACTTTTTCCAATAAAGGCTCTGGAAAACTAATCAGACTTCTGAAAATATGAGCAGTAAAAATATCTTTTCTTGGATACATGTTAAGATCTGGGTTAAAAAAAGACTCAGCTGGCAAAAGCAAGAGAGTTGCAAATATCAGCACGCAATAGGACTCCATGAGAAATGATGTGATGCTGAAATTATTTTTTGTCTGAATATATGCCTTTCTTACATCATTGCAAATTTGAACTCCATGTGACTAAGTGAAAAGACTGAATGGGTGTGTTGGGTAAAGGGCTAGTCCCTCAATCACTTAGTATATACTATAGATACCTTAACCTTTGGGTACACTACGTTGTTTACTTCAGCCATGCTGACCAATTTGTATATTTTGGGGGTAAAAGGAAGTAAAAGGAAACAAAATGTAGGATTCAAACAGTATTGGAAGAAGTTTGTGATCTAAGAAGACTCTTACTTGGTGCACTGATAGCACTTCTAACATTTCAAAAGACGTACAACTGCAAATGCTTTATGACCCTAGAGCTATGAGATGTGCTGTTGCTTGGACACTTGCATTGCAAAACCCAGCTGAGTGTAAGACTTCTCGTGACCATTTGTCCTGCCAATAGTGCTGACTATGAACTCAGCACAGCAACTTATTTATTCTGATTTTCTATGGCCTTACATTGGAAGAAACAGGTGTAAACATGCTGCTTACGTCTTTTGACTATCAGCTGTGTTTTATAATATTTTTGTATTATTTACATCCTAACACATTTTGTATATCTGTAATAGGAATTGCATTTTGACTCAGTTGCTTGGTAATGTCAGGTGAGACCAAGGGTGATGGCTTACCTTTATGTTCATTTAACGGTATCAGCTGGTTCAGTTTTATTTCTCTTCAGTGCAGTGAGAAGAGATACAAATATGGAACAAAAATAAGAGCTGAGTTGTTAGTACAGGGAGTCAGACAGCCGTGCATTTATTTTGATTTATGAGTGCCATTACTAAAAGTTTTGGGTTTTTTTAAAGAGCAAAAATCTGATATACAGCATATTTAAACCAAATAAAAGTGCTGATCTGTATTAGAACTGTGTATATTTGAAACTATTCCTTTTTTGGAAAAAAAAGAGATGACCGCATCAGCTCTGTGGTGCCCTGAGGAAGTGCTCAAATTGAGATTGGTCTGAAGGGTTTGGCTCCCTGCACTGGTGGTGGCTGTCTATGTTATGTACATGATGTCCTTCATCTCTTCAAAGAGAATGGGGAGGGGTGAGGAAATGCTTTCTGCATTTTCATGAATTGCATGACTCTGTTCTCAGAAAATTCTACTATAAAAAGCATCAGTGGGAAAGCAAAAGAAAGGAACTGTTGGTTTGAAAGCAAAAGCAACAGTTGGTTTGAATGCAGCACTAGTTATGAGGGTTGTCATAATGTTAACTTTAGAAAAATAGATCAGTAACAGCTTTTATGTGTTCAATCCAAACAATCTAATAGCTTATGGGATGGATGGGCCATGCTATACTGATGAGATAAATGTGGATATTGGCAAACCCATGATGTAATTATGTAAATCCGACCTTTTTAGGACTTAAATGTGTTATGTTTTAGTGTGTTTATATTTTTGTCATTTGTGATAACACCCTGAAAAATCTTGGCTGAAATGCCAAGAGGTTTCTTAGAGCACTCACCATACTATTCTGTCTGCATAGTACACTGAGGAAGCATAGGAAAATAAAGCATGAGAAATTTATTAACTTCTCTCTGCTTAATTGGATAACCTAAACATTTTTTTTTAACTCTCACATTTCATCTGTTCATAGGAAATTAAATACACAACTATGCAGAAATGAGTGCCTGTTAACTGATCTGGATGTTTGTCTTGCCAATCAGGAGTAAAGTAATGCAGACTGGTAGCAGGGAGATAGCTCAAATGATGAAATGTTGCTGGGGAAATGAAATTCCACACAGAGGCACTGTGTTTTCAGACAGGCCAATGCAAAACGTGCTGCGTCTCATTCATCTTTTTGCTCACTTTGCCTAAAGTGTGGCTAGACTGGAAGCTCTCATGGGATGGCTCTGGGTCAGGCTCCAAGTGGCCTTATGTTCCCTTCCCTTCCAGGCAGAGTTCAGCCAGTGTGTTGCCAAAGTTGTCTCATTGACAGCTAACCTGTGATAACAAGTTCAGTACAGGTATAACCAGGCTAGTCCAAATACAGAGCCCATTCCTCTAGCTATATTTAAGATGATGCATGTTGTAAGCTCACCATTTTATGGGTAGAAGGGTGATACTGCTTGCCTTATATTTTTTTGTTTCCTAAAAACCACCCTCATGTTCTGAGCACACCTGCCAAAAAACCCGCAAAGCCTCAGAATATTAAACCAAACTAAAGAAGTTTATGTTGGATGTTCTTTTTCCTTGTCCCTCTTCTCCTTCCATGCTTGCTCTCTCCCCCTCCCTCCCATGCCTGCTATGCTAGACTACAGCATTGTAATAACAAGAACTAATGCAAAATCTTCTAGCCTTGGAGAAGATTTGCATTAATTCATGTTATTGCCTCTTCATTCTATTTTTTTCTTTCTTTCATTGATTTTTTGGTTGACTTTGCCTTCATATGCTACAGTCTCTTTAACTCCTCTTTTTCTCATCAGTCCCTCTCTTCCCAGCACAAGTAAGTCTCTCATTTTTTTTTCTTTTTTATTTGTTATCCCTTTCTTTTTTTTCCTAATAATTTCTCAGCACTCCATCTCCGATATTACTCTTTCATCTTTGGCCTCTTTCACAAATTCCTATTTAGTATCCTTCATGCTGTGTCATTCCCTTTTTTTTTGTCTTTTTTCCTTTCTTCAGTAGTTCTACACTTAGAATTCCCTATTATATTTCTACATAATTCTTCTTTGCCTCCTGTCTCTCTTCACAGTTTCATGGAATCATAGAGTGATTTAGGTTAGAAAAGACCTTTAAGGTCATCAGTCCAAGTCATGAGTTAAGTATTAGTTTTATATTAGCAACATATTACTTGCTACTTTTTATAATATTTCTGTATTACCTATGAACTGAGAAGGAAAATTTTCACACCACAAACTCAGTTCTCTACATTTAAAATGTTAAAAAGTTTAGGTAAAAGAAGTGTGCTAATGGTAGGACAGTGGAAGAGGAGAATGACTGTGCTTCTATATTGGTCTGCTGATAAATAAGTAATGTTTATTGTGAGCTTCAGGGGAGAGATGCTTAATTCTTAGTTCGGTAAAACAGGAACCTCAGGTCGGGTTGGATTCTCCAAGGTGGATCACAGCAACATCCATTGCATGGACCAACAAGCAGCAGCTGGAATGAAGATGTCATTGTCCTTTCTAGTTATAGGATCTCAACTTTATTATAAAGAAAAAACAAAAAAGGCAAAAAGTAGGATGGGAAACAGAGCAGAAAGTGAGTTAAATGAAAAGACATATGGGCAGGCTCACTATAAAGGATTAGGAAAAAAGTCTAATCCTTATAAGCTCAGTGTAGACATTGCCGCCCACTGCAGTCAGTGGCAAGAGGTTGGGAATGCAAAAGGGCAGCTTGTCCCACCCAGCTCTAGGGGAATGAGCTGACTCTGGAGGATGTCTGGCTGACTTTCTCTTAATGCAACATCAGGTGAGACAAATCCTCAATACAGAGCAATTAATATTGCTTGAATTTTTGAGAGGTGCTTAATGCATACTTGTCTGCAATACATGCTGTGATACTTTCCTATAGCTAGGAAAATGGCCTTGTTTAAATCAGTACAGAAACGAGGGGAAGCATGAGGTTTAAATTACAGGGTAGAGAGACAGACTGTAGACCTGACGTAATAGTTCAGTTTTGCAGAACCTTCTTCATGCAACTCCAGTGAGAGTTGGCTATGTTTGCTCTAGTAAACTTAAAAAAAAATTTGAAAGGCTTATAGAGTTCCCAGTAGAGGATTTCCCACTTGTACTTGTTTGCCTTTAACTTTTTTAATCCCTAAAAACTAAAAATTTCGGATTATACTGATCTGCCATCACCAAAGGATAGACCAAAAATTTACTGCTGGTATTGAAATCATATATGTTTTTATGTGTCTGTGTTGTTAATACACAGGTAACGAGACAACACTGTTCTCTTTGTAGCTCAGATGCTCCTTTGTGGGCTGGTTCAAAGGCTTTGTACACAGGTTGCTCCACACTGCAAGCTCCAGCTGTTCTAGTGAGTGTGCTGCTTTGCCAGCAGTGAGGCTGTAGAGCTGCCTGCCCCCTTTATAGTGGTGCATCCTATCCAGTGGTAATGTGCTCTGTGGTGTGAGAGGGCTTTTTGTTTGCTTGTTTGCATTTATATTTTGAGAACTAGGGAGTTTGGAATAAGAGAACTTTATGGTACTTGTGTTTACCCCAAGGCATATCTGTCTCACTGCATGCCTTTGGAATCAGTAAACAGAGGGAACAGCAAACAATATGCATGTTTAAGAGAAGATGGTGGTCTGCAGATAATCTCAAATCCATTATGTGTTAGGCAGCCAGAACTGTTCTGTTCCCCTTCCCTGTTTGTTTAGCTTGGCCTCTCAAGTTCAGAGAGCTTCTGTAGGATTTTTAGTCTTCAAGGAAACACCACACACATTCTTGTAGGTATAAATAGGGGCAATGGGCTGGAGACCTGATGTGAGAAAGTCAAGGCCAATTTGAAAGAGGTTTTCAGGGTCATGGAGAGCAGTGTAGAGTGCAAAATGGCAGCAGCACAGCCTGGCTGTGCCAGGGTCCGTCATCTCAGTGACTTTGAGAAAGACAGCAACTTGGGAGGCTGTGTTCTGCTCTCTCATTTTTGCCGTGGGGAGGCAACTGAGACTGAGATCAGGATGAGATAAGAACACGTTTTTATTCTCTGCTGAGTGTTTGGAGGCAAAGCTAAGAATGGATCACTCTCCTTTCATAGAAGAAATTGAATGTCATGTCATGGTGCCACACTAAGCAGAGAGAAGAAAGATGCTGATGGCAGTTCTCCAGCTGCCTTCTTGTGTATGAGAGCCAGCAGATTTAGGGCATCCCGCAGACAACTCCACAGATGGGTCTTTGTTGTCTCAGACTGTTGGTTTGTTGGATCAATATTAGAAGCTGGGTGGGCAATAGGACTAGTGAGGTGGCATGAGACCTTCCCTGGCAGAAGAAGAAAACAAACCGCAAAACCCAAATCCACAGCCAAAATCCTAAACCCCAAACCTGCAAACACGGGAGAAAATATGCTTTCTTAGTAATACAGCTGTAAAAGCTGTCATCAGCAAACTGTCTTACCATTTGGATTCTGCTGGACTGAACTAACTTCATGAATTTAAGCAAAACCCCACTGACTCCATCACAAGCTCTGTTCTGGAGTGCTGAGAACAAAACCAAGTCCTGAGTTAGTGACCAGCAATCACTGTAAGTGCTTCCCTGTTTTCTGTCAAGTATAGTCTTGTTTACAGCAGTATAAGGCATTAACTACTTAATTATTTCCATCCATGAAAGTATTATTAAAGGAATAGGAACCAAAAGAGCTGTTATCAGGAACAGAAAGAACTTTGATCAGCACTCAAACAATAAGTTATATCTATGCCACGTGTGTATATCCCACAGTGCACTTCAGTATATTCTCTGGCTTTATAATTGTGTGTTTTGCTGATGTTTGCTCTCTGATGTTTTTTCTGCTTCTAAATGAGGAAAAAAAGCAGAAAATAAATTGATGTGATGAGCAAATTGATGGAAAGGTCCAACAGACCAACATTGTTAATAATGTAGAAGAAAGTAGCATGACTGGCATTACAGGTCCGTGGTTAACTTGAGCCTATCATTAATATAGATATTGACTTTGGTTTTAAAGTCCTGAATTAACACAAACTTCCAGGCTTGATCTCAGTGAAGCATGGGGTGTTGTGCCTCTTAGGGGCATGCCCTTTGTTTGTACAGGGGCTTGAACTGAAAAGAAGCTCTTGTTCTGTACAGCACTTTATAAATAAATATATGGCAAGTAATTATACACGGGATAATACGTGGCAAGCTAGATAATGCTTGAGGGCTCTGATAAAGTAATTGAAATAGAAAATGATGCTTGAATTGTTTGTATGCATTGTTAGAACCTACAAATTAAATTACAGCCTTGGTAATGATATAACTGTGCAATATTTATGATGTGCCTGATATATTTTAAAATTAAAAGCAGATTAATTCATCCAATGAAAAATTTTTGTATGCATCAGACATACATGAAGATTCTTGTGTATCATGTCCTATATATGGAGAACTAATTAGAGTATGTCTGATACCTGGGATATTACTTTATCATGCTAGAGTCCAGTTGCTGAAAATGTGCAGCCTACCAGCTTGCAATTCATTGCAGAGAAACTGTAGCAAAATATAGTAATCTTTTTTATCTTGAATGTTAGCATAATGATGTTATTTCTCACTGCAGGTTTGTTAGCCTGTAAGGAAGAGCATGGATGGAATAGTGTTTTCTGCAACTGCTGAGAAACACATGTGGCATTAAAGTGTTCTAGGACAATTTGCTTGTATTTTTTACTCTTGATGTTTTTGAGTCTGGTTGGTCCGCCAACCTAAGCAGCTTTTTAACTAGGTCAAGTATATACATCCATTCATTAAAAGGGGATGCTTGACTGGTTAGTTAAACCTGCCAAATATAAACCAGATGCTTGAATGATAAATACTGCTTTACCCCTACACTGCAAGAAACAAGCCTTGACTGATTAAATTTGAAATAAAAATAAATAGGTTTAATGTTGTTTCTGTGCCACAGTGCAAATATTTAATAAAAATAATATTTTACAATATTTTACAGTGAAACCGAAAGTAAGCACTTAAGACAAAATGATTTTTTTTAACATTTCTGAAAAAAAAAGTTTATATTATGCTACATACCAATTTTGTAAAGTTCTAGTCAAGATCAATAATCATACAAATTTACAGCATACATTACAAATCAGAATTCACAGCAGCTGTCTAGAAAGCTGGAGGACTTTGCTGATGGTGGGCTGGGTGTAGTAAGGGGTGGAATACCTGGATTTTTAGTTTTGGCTCTGATCTTTGTCCTATTACTTAAATGCTTAGTGTCAAATTGCCCTTTCATAGCAGAAATGAATGATGGCTGAGGCTGAGAGCAGTACTGTGGAACAGAAATACTGCTCCAGTAAGGTCCCATTAGAACTGGTTCTGCACAGCAATATTTAGCTCATGATCCTTTGCTTAAATTGTACTTCTATTCCTTTGAATGCCAGTTATGATGATACAGGCAATTTTTTACTTGCACAAAACCAAAATCAGACAAAAATCCAAACCAAGAGCAAAAGAACCAAACCCCCCCCAGAGCAGAAGATAACTGCAGGACTGGGAAGGGTTTGTGTCATGAGGTTTGCCCTTATGATATTTAAGTGTCATCTCTTTTAGGCTGTAAATACTGTCTTTTTAAGGAGACAGTTTCCATATTCTGTGTTCTTTTGGTATGAGGGGATAGAAGGGAGCAAAGCATCCTTTCTGCTCTAAGTTTTGAAAATATATTTGCCTTCTCTATTGTGCTCTCTTTAAAAAACAAACAAACAAACAAAAACAAAACCAAAAAAACTCACCGAAGAACTAATCATAATGGCTAATGTGGTTTGCTGCAGAGATAACAATGAGATTGATTTATGGGGACCCCAAAGTTCAGGTTAGCCAAGCAGCTCAGGTGCCTGGTTAATGAGTAGACAGCTCCTCCATGGGAGGAGCTTGCACTTCCTTCTACAGTGTCACTGCCAGCCTGAGGAGGTGAAAACCTTCTAAGGTTTATAACTGCTGAATTTTTTTTTCCAGAATTCTATGTACTGGATTTGCTAAATAGTTGGAGATCTTTACCTGTTGGGGAATTAATATGTATATGTCTCATAGTGTTGCCTTTGAAATGCACTCTGTCACTGAAACAGAGGTTACTCACTCCTTTATTTATGGCTTTCCCCTTTGTGAGGCTCTTTTGTGGTTCACTCCATAATGTTAGTCTCTTTCTATGAGTCTTATAGACACACATTAAAAAGTGATTGAGCGATGGAATCACATAGTGTTGCACAGTTTGTGACTGGGTGACGTGCCAAGGAGGTTATTTAGTGACTAATTTCAAAGGGGAGGAGAAATCACAGGCTTGTCATGTGGTAAAGTACTTCAGTCTATTGAAACAGCATTACTTGGATGACCGGATAAAGCAAGATGGCCTGTTGTGAGCAGAGGGAACAAGGAACATTTTTACTGTTTCAAAACCTTTTTGCAGAAGACATGGATATACAAAATACTATACCATAGACCAAGGATTGAGATTCAAGACTGAAAACAAAAAGTGCTTTATTAGAAGAAGTGGAACCAAATGTTCATCTCACTCCTGTAGCCATACAAGTGATTTCCTTAAGTAACAGTAAGTGGCTTTAATGATTTCAGAGCAAAAATCTTATCAAAGGCTGTTTTATTGGTCTGTAGGTAAAAATGTTGTCTAAGAGTGTAATAAGAGTGCTAGTGTTTTAAATTGGGAAAACAAATACTTGAGGTAGCATCAGGATAGCTGAAGAAATTATGCCCACAACAGCAGACTGTGTAGGAATTGGTTGGAAAACTCTCCTCTCTACTTGTTTGCATGATTCATCTTTAGCATGCACATTGACTTATAGGCAAGGTGAAGCAATCAAACATTATTTTTGATTTTGCCATTACATTTGTTTTGTGGTTAGCTTAGATGTTTATAGATCTGTTTTACATTCAGTAAAAAGTGAATTAGGTATTCTTTGTTTTCCCCATGGGAGCTTTAGGATATGGTATGAATTAAGCTTATATGTAGTCAGGGATATAAAAGGACACACTAAGACATGTAAAATACCTTGAGGTAAAACATTTGGATTGCTGTAGGGACTGGATTCATGCACAAGTGTGCATTAAACATATATGTATGAAATAAGGGACAATAGTGTTAAGAATGTTTTTGATGCTCTATGGTATGTTAAAGGAAGTCATACTGTGTCTGAGCTTCAAGTCAGTATATTGGTAATTACAATATGATATCCTAAAAATTCTGCTTTTGCGGATCAAATAGTTCTTCTGCCATAATTTCTGTGCACACCTGCACAACTGGCAGAAAGATATGGGGACTGGATGTCACAGCAATATTGAGTAGTATGGTGACAACACCTGATTGTGGTTCACTCAGGATACCTCCTTTCTGGAGGGTCATATTTATGTCCTCTAAATTCCATCTCCTACGATAGTGAGCATCATCTTTTGGTTCTTCTATTTTGTTCATGTCAAGTCCTAGATAGCTGCACCTGGCCAAAATAAAAAGTAATCGATGAACATAGGAACTGGCAGACTGGATGCATTCACCATTATTAACCATCACAGGCTCATCCTAAGAAACATCTTATATTGACTGATTGCATTGTTGTTCATCAAGGGAAAGAAAAAAACTTAGAATTAAGAGCATAAATGGAAGAAGAAAAACCCAGTGATTCTCTTGACATATCCACCATATATGTAATCAGTCCCTAGAAATAGAAAGCTACTGTTTCACAGATGTTCTGAGTTTTTATCTCAACTCTCCTTTCACCATGATACAGAGATTTTGGGCATATACCAAAACTATGCAAAAGGACCCAAAGGACTGAAACCTAGGTGCATGCTAATATTGGGAAGTTGATTATAATAAATTTTGGTATTTCTCAGGGAGTTCTGCAAGTGTATGTCTGGAAAATTGTCCAGGGAAAAAAAGTGGAAGTATGTGAAACATGTTAAGAGCAGCTAGCTGGGTCTTGGGCTTCCCCATTCATTGGAAGTTTGAACATTTGAAATCAGTTTTATTTTACCAGCATGTGGTTTCCGTAATGAAAAGCAATTGTGAACCCTGGCAGCTCCTAGAACCTTGTGCTGTGGGGCCAGATTCAGCTGAGGCCAGGTTCCAACTTAGACAAGGTCAGCTGTTGCATGGTCTGAAGTCTCTCTTTTGGGCATCAGAGGGCCCATTCTTAGCCAAAATTGCCAAGTAAACTCCTAGTCTGGAAGCACTGCTGAGGAGTGATGGACATTGAAACTTGGCATGTCTCATTACTTGATAACCCCAAACTACCATCATTCGCTCTGCTGAGGAGACCATGGAAGAGTTGGGGTCCCTACCCCAGATCAGACTCTGACAGAGTTGACCCAGGTCTATGAATCTGGAAAGCCAAAGCTCTAGAGCACTCCAGGGATGTCTGGTAAGAAATAACATCACCATTGACTGAAATCTGCTGGGTAGGTTTTTTCCAACTTTTGTCTTTACTGATGTTTTTACCAACTGTTTCAGCTCTCTTGGGTTAGCACTGTCTGCTGAAAGTACGTGCCATTGTAAAGTTTCTGACCAGAAATAGCTCAGAATTATGCTAATGTGTTTGCAGTTTTCAAATATGGCATCGGGCAGCTGGGGGAGCCCACAACTACAACCAGCATGTTTTTTTCTGTAATGACCTAGTAGACTGGGGAAAAATGTAGAAATTAGAAGGCATTCTATGTAAAGGCAAGAACGGACAACCTCTCAGTGATATCTGATTTGGCTTCATACAGATAGTTGTGGTACAGATACTTAAAATTTTCATTTAACTGTTTATCAATTCTGTAATTTTCAAGTGCACTCTTTCTTATTGTAAATTATCTTTGCTTAGAAATACTAAAACTGTATAAAACTGTTTGGGTTTTTTTTTTTCAAAAGTGGATTTGTGCTTTCAGCTGTCCAAATTCAACCTGAATGAAAGATCAGTCATGACAGAAGTGTTGTCATGTAGTGCAACTAATGGTGAAGCTGAGGGTTTTGGACAACTAGTATGGTAAAGCTGTCAATTTATTTTTGTGAAGAAAGAACAAACTAATGGATTGTATTGCTCTTGGATTGAGGGTTCTTAATTAAGTCTTCCCTCTTTGGAAAAGTGAAGGGTTGCCTCACTTTTTAGAGGATTTTCTTCCATTGAGCAATTTCCATAAAAGATCTCTTTACAAACAGATTAATTTATTAGTATTGTATCAGTACTTAGTGTTTCTGTAGCTTTTTCATCATAGACTCCAGGGTCTCAATAAAATTCTTAGCAGGTGTCCTCTGTTTACTGTTGGGTGAGCCAGCTTGAAAAGCATGGGTGCAGTTTCCTCAGGGTAATGCAGGGTGTCAAAGGGAGAGTAAGACAACAATAGCTTCACATGGCTGAGAGGTGATTAATGGAGTCTTTTGGAAACTCCCTGGTGTCTCCCAAGAGGGTGCATGGATAAGTTCCATCTAGGGAACATGCTCTGTGTAGGTATTTTGGCAGTCTGAAATCCTTGGGGCAAAGCCAGTTACTGTGTTCTGTGGTGATGTGAAGGAGGCCTAGGAGAGCAATGGGAAGGGCTGCCAGGTCAGAAACTCTGGCCTACTTTTCCCTTTGCCTGAGTTTTGCTATGAGATGTCAGCAGATAATGGCTTGAGTCAGGCTGCACGTCTGGCATCCAGCTGCACGAGGAGCTGAAGACTTGGTGTGCTGCTGGTGAGTCAGTGGCAGGCTCCATGCGGGTGCTGGCTGGCATTGCCCTGGTGTGCAGGCACGGCTCCACGTGCCCTGTCTGCTGGACCAGAGAGACTGGCTCTGCTTGCCCTCTGAGGGAGCCACAGGAGCAAGACTCCTTGAATCTACTTGGGTGGATGGATGACTGCTTTGTTGACTTTGTGCATATAGACATTTTCAAAGTATAGCAAGTTATTGAATGTGCAACAAGCTTTGAAATAAAGAACATACTGTTTTTATATAACATTGACTTCAGTCTACAGAGACTTCGTTAAAAAAAAATACCAAAATCTGTATCTTGTAGACTAAAGTCTTGTTAGACTGACCAAAAACCTCCACAGGAGATGTTTAAACATGGTGTGGTCTTTTTTACTACAGAAAGTGAAAGATTCTCATTGATGTAATTTTCCCTCATATGTTTTATACAGAAATTGTTGCTAGCTGTTTGCCATATTTTAACCTAAGGATTGACAACACAAGTTTCCATTTCAAGGATGTAAGGTCTATAGGCAGTAAGAACAAGGAAGAGCTATGTGCTAAAGAAAACCATGTCCTCAGGCAAACGTATTACATGGCTGCAGTTGAAAAGCACATGATCCTGTGCTTGCACTAAAAAATCTTCCTTTTGCCCTCAAAGCAGTTGTGTTAACAGGACCCAGTATTTAGAGACTCAGATAAGCCAAATATCCTCTTTCTCTGTCCCTGAGTCATGCAAAGTCCAAGAACATGTCTAGCACAGCCTATGTAGTAAGAGTATGGGGTTTCATTAAGCAGCATGGGGGTTTTCTGGTGGACAGAAGACAAAAAACAGCACAGAAAATGGGGTATATTTGAGAGAGAGTAGTGTGCCTAGACTATCACACCAAAGATGTACAGATGAGAAGCAAGAAAAAAGGATCCTTCACATTTTTAAACTTACCATCAGCAAAGAATCTGGAGATTCTGGAGAAGAGGGAAAAGTGGAAAGAGGAAATACCAGGCAGCAGCAGACACTGTAATCCACCTGGTAAAGTTGTCTGGCTCCTGGTGACCAGCTCAGGTTCCTGCCCAGCCCACATGCCCCAGTGCACCTGCTCTGGGCACCCTGGACTCTGTGGCTCCAGTGGCTCTCCCTTTTGGCACACTCCACCCAGGGCCTGAGTCCTGGCTCAAAATAGAAGGTGAACTTTGCAGAAAGGGGTTGGGTTCCCAGGTGGTTGCGCCCTGCCCAGCCCAAGGGAGTCTTGATCAAGGCTGTCTACTCCAAGTGCTATTTTAAAGCAAAAGTAAACAATGTTACATACATCAGTAGTCAGACAGGATTTTGAGCAATAGATCAGCCCCATATTCAAATTCTTTTCCATCTTAAAGTATTCCATCTAAATTATGTTAAGGTGGAAAATAGGAATTTTTCTTTGACATATTGCTTTGACTTAGGAGAAATGAATGAGCATATACAGGAATATGAAGTCCAGAAGTTAGGGGAAATTAAATCTGTTGCTTTCATGTCTTCCCATGGAAATTTTCTCCTCTCTGCAAGGTAACATTGGAATTTTCCTCTCATTGCAACCCAGCATCCTAGTGCCTATGGTTTCTGTGACAGATACTATTCCATCTGTTGTGGCTTTATCTGAAGCAATTAAACAGGACATGGTGTAACTTGTACAGTAGAAATCTAGGAGAATTTTCTTTCTCTGTGTTCTTCTCTTGGTATGAAACATCTGCGGCTGCCTGTCCCTGAAGACATGATCCCAAAGATCCTCAAGTCTGTAAGAGTTGTTTTGTTCTGCTGGCCCAGGACCAGAGTCAGTACACTCAGTATAGCTTAGTATGTTGCAGTGTTTCTTCAAGCCAATAGAAAACTGTGTTGAGTTCCCTCTTATACAGTGATTAATACTATTTAGCTATATTTTAATTATCTTATTTTAAATTCCAGACTAGACTAATTCTCCGTGCAAATGAAAAAATTATCCCATGTTCCTGCTTGGCTTCATAATTTTTGTCTGGCTTATTTATGACCCATCCCAGTGCACTCCTTTGTTCTGTTACATTTATGTATTATTGCTGCTGCCACAATCACGTTATCTCCTTTCTTCTTTCTGATACCTGATACTCCAGACTGTTGATCTCTGGCCCTGGGGAACGTCATTTCTAATTCCTGAGTGCAGAACCTGCTGTGATAAGAACAGCTATTGTTTCTATACTGATATTGCAATTCCCTTACCAGTGGAAAAACCTGTGGTGGAGCAGGACTAATTTCTTGCTTCATCTGCTGTGGCTCACTGTAACTGCAATGAATCCAGTCACCTTATCAAAGCAATGAGTGAGAGGGGAGAAAAATTGTGTAGATTTCAGATCAGCAACATCCACTGTACATTAGTGTGTGCTCTGTAACTTTAGGAATGTGGAGTCAGGCTTGGTGATGCACAGTTTTCTACAATCCCTTGGCAGTGGTGGAGAGGGAAGCTGAAATGGCCAGCATGAATTTTAGAAACTGTATCTTTTTTCTTAAGTAGTTGGTGACCTAGCTGACTTTTTCATCTCTCTGTTCATCCACCTTACCCTAACAGCACCAGAGAAGGCACATGATGCTTGCTAAAGGGAGAATTTCTCCTGTCTGTCATTGACAGTGTTCAGCCATCTAGAGAGGTGATTGCTGGGCAGAGTGAGATTCTACACTCTCAAAAGCACACGTATCCATTGCAGACTTTTGCCAAGGCCTCTCTTAACAAAGCACTAATACATTTGGTATGAAGTTTCCCCTTTCTTTTCCTTGTTTGTTCTTTCCTTACTGCGGCTGCTTACAAAGCAATGATAAAATGTTCAGTGACTTTCTCAGCATGGGCTCCACAAACCATCTGAATTACTCTTATCTTTGCAATGGCATGTGTTATATGGGGTCAAACTGTTTTCATATAAATTGACTGTGTTATAGTCAATGGATGTGTGTGTTTTTCTCCTATGCTTTGTGTATCCTTTGTGTGATAAAGACCACATCAAATTATGAGCAAAAGCCTAAATCTTGCACTGAAGAAAATGGCCAATTAGTTGTAATATTTATTTTTCTTGTCTAAGGACTTCAGGTATGTTTGTGATGCCAGAGCATCAGCATTTTTTTCCTCATTTAGAATCAGTGAACTCTAGCCTGATCTAGAGTGTCTGATCAATAAACTTGTACTTGAAACACCTGGCACAGAAACCCTCGATTTCAGCTTCAGTAGCTGTGAAGATCAGATTAGGGTAAGATGGTATTTGCATAAGTAAAAGCATTTTTAAACCTCTCATATTCCTTTAACATACAGCCCATTTTATTGTCGTTGATAGTTGTTATTCTCTTTAGTCACTGAGGTCCCAAAGTGTTTTATTTATGCAGATGTAAAATTATTTTATCTCGAGGGTTTGCTTTTATTTCCTTATTTTCTGTAGACAACCCACATTGTGTTTTGCTCATTCATTAATTTTATATCGTATGTGTTTTTCCTTTTCTTTCCAGATGCAGAGGGAAATTGCTTATACGGGACGAGATGGCCCAGGTGGTTCCCGACCTGGATCTGCCACACATCCTCTGCATGCAATGCCCAGCTCTCCACCCTCCACCCCAGTGCCCCACTCCATGCCTCCCTCTCCGTCCAGGATTCCCTATGGTGGGGGCCGGCCCGTGGGTGTGCCAGGCAATGCCACCATCCCCAGGGACCGGCTCTCCAGCGTGCCAGCCTCGCGCTCCATATCACCCAGCCCAAGCGCCATTTTGGAGAGACGAGACGTGAAGCCAGATGAGGACATGAGTAACAAAAACCTTACCCTGATCCGAAATGAAAGTCTGTACAGTGACCCCTACTTGTTTCATGAGGGGAGGATGAGTGTGGCCACCCCCCACTCCGGACACCCCCTCGATGTCCCCGATCACATTGTAGCCTACCATCGCAGTGCCATGAGGTCATCGAGCACTTACTGCAACCCCTCTATGCAGCCCGAAATGCTGGAGCAGTCCTTGTACAGACAAAAGTCACGAAAGTACCCGGAGAGCCATTTGCCCACTCTCGGCTCTAAAACACCTCCAGCCTCACCTCACAGGGTGACTGACATGAGAATGATCGATATTCATCCTCACCATGGCGCTCACATTACCCCCCACACCATCCAGCCTGACAGGTCTTCCCCCAGCCGCCAGTCCTTCAAAAAGGAGCCAGGACCACCTGTGTTTGTGGATGCGAAAGCACGGAGTGCTGTCGGCCTCCCGGGCATGGCCGAGGCAATGCCCTCTCCAGTGGTGGACAAGCAGGCTTTTGGCTATGGGTCACCTGCCATGCCCAAGGACAAGGAGACAAGGTAAGGCAGAGCTGGGGCTAAATTAATGCAAATGAGAAACGTTCCTAATCTGCACATCCTTTGTCATGTAAGACTCAGGGGACAATGTAATGCATAGGAGGCTGCCAAACCCGGCTGCAGTGTTTATTAGCTGTCTGTCAAGGTAGTTAGTAATTTAGAGGAGATGTGACACCATCCATTATTAATTTGAAAGTATTGTCAACCCGTGATGAATCCCTAGTTATTTTCATTTGTGTAAATTTCAGTCATTGGAAAAAATATAATAAAATAAAATGATTAACTAGGATTTTTTTCCAGACAGCCAGATCATGTTACAAGAACAAATGATGTTCTGTTCCTGCTAATAAGGGAATATATTTCACCCCCGTTAAGAATGACACTCTGATATTACAATTTTGGTTCTTTATGGAGTGAAGTTTTTCTCATCTAGTGTTAGGAAATGGGAAGAATTTATCATTACTGTCTTATCTCCTGTAAAACATGAATTTGCATAAAAATAGGACAGTTGTTTACAATAATGTTCCTTGAGGGGAGACTGCTGAGAAAAGCAAATCTGTCCCAGGGAAGAAACTGAAACACAAGTACTGTTCCTTGTGATTTTTCCAGCATCACAAGTAGTTGGTGACCTGACTGTTGTTAACTTCTGTGTGATGGCAATGATGACAATGATCTCTCCTGTCTTTTTAAGGACCAGATTTACACAAAGGTCTGTGAAGGCTTCTCCTGCCATAGACCCTGCCCTGGGAGAGAAAAATCATTACACTGCCAGGCGGTTGCTGTGTATTTATATGAGCTTCATTAATCTCTAGCGTATTGTTTGTGCTGTTAACTTTTATAGAGCTCTTTAGGGAAGTGAAGATGAATAGCTGGAAAATGCTGAGCTCACAGAGGCCAAAGGTAACTGCTGACTGCCTTAACCAGTGGGAAGATATGGAGCTTCATACAGACCCCAGACTTCCCCTCTATTTGAGCAACTTGTTCAAACATTAGTCACCTCTTACCATGCTTGGCCAGAAAAAAACAATGTGTCATGAGGTCCATTGGTGGGGAAAAAAATTAAGAAAATAAAGAAAATCAGCCATCCACAAAAATTACAGGCTTATAGCTTGGTAGTTATGTTGACATAAGAGTATGAGTTAGGGCATGCTACAATCTAGGGTCAGTGAAATCTGATTTTTATATATCTATTTCCAAGAGAAAGTTTCAGTAGCCTGAAATTTGATTTCAAGCTTCTATTATTACAACTAGGAATGATATGAAGGAAATTTTCCAATTCTAATCCATTTTCAGACGGAAAATTTTGCAAGGTTCATGATAGGGCATTGGAAATAAGGAAGGACACCAAAAACTTTCCAGTTTGTGCAACTTTCTGTGTTCCCTCAGGGTGTCTCAGCTGTTCACTCAGCTACACAGATATGCACAAGGCTGTGTGTTGGTGGATGGATAAAGAACAACGATACAGATAGTTCTGCAGCTCCTTAAAAGGGAGTTTTGCACCAGGAGTTTTAGTCCTGGTCCCAGAATATATTAACAGTGAAAAAAACAGCATTTGCATAATTGCACTTCCAAATAAATACGACCTTAAAATTCAGCAGGGTGTGTATTAGTCACGTGTCACTGAAAGTATAATTCTGAAAGCCCTTATGAGTTGTGGGTTTTTTCAACCTTGAGGAAGTGTGACTTTCTAAAAAATAATTGTAAACACCAAAAGCAATTCATGCAAATTGGTGTTTTTTTCTAACCACTGCAATATTAAGAATTGCATTTGAATTCTACAAACACAAAATGCTCTAAGCCTCAATTTAGCTTTGTAATAATTTCATAAGCTTTGAAAGCAAACACTCTTTAAACAGTACCAAACTAAACAAGGGGTTATCCAGGTTGAGGTGGATAACCTTTTTCTGCTTCAGCGGGCGTTGAATTGTTACAAGGTTGTTACAGACACAAGAAGGGTGTGTATATAATGGTAGAGGGGTATCCCCTACCATGTTGTGTAGGACTTACAATTTACACCCAAAAGCAATACAGCTGGACTTGCTTCTGTGAGTAAGAATATTTTGGGGACTGAAGAGATAGGGCTGAATTCATTCTCTTCCAGGCATGGTAAAATGAGGTGTATGCTGCTCTGTTGTGTACATCATCCACTTACTGATGCCAGGCCACAGAAAGCACATGGCTGTGTGTTCAGTCAGCCTGCATGCAGAAGTGTCAGCTGTGGGCAGACTGAGGAGCTCTTAGCCTTGGGGATACTGAGGAGGGAGGCCTTTTGCACCTGTGCACTGTGACAGGAGAGACTTCCCATCCTGACCCATTCAGGAGCAGGTTGAGGACCCTACAGGCACCAAGCCCATCATCTCAGCACTGTTGTTCCTTTAGTGCCTGGTGCAGTGTGCTGAAAGCAAAGAAAACATCTTTTGTGCCAATGTCTTTGTGGAAATTACCTTGAAGTGGCACAGTCACAACATCAGGACAATGCAAGTTTAAGTCAGAGAAAAGATTGAAATGGATAGTGACAATGTCAAAAGTAAAACTGAATTGCTCTTCCCATCTTAATTCTCCTTCAATTTTTGCAGTCCAAGGCTGAACTGGGATATCTATATACTTTAGCAGAATATGTTGGGTACTTACAACAGATAACCTCTCATTGGCTATATCCTGGTTTTGTTGGAGAAAATGGTTCCATTACATTTGGAATGTTACCTGCAGCTGATTTGGATCTACAAAAGATGAAAACTCATATTTCTGAGCTCTTTTTTTGGAGTTTCCCATTTTAGTTTGGCACTGCAGAAGCCAGGTTCATCAAACCTGTTAAGTGAGAGATGAGGGGGATTTAATTGCTTAATGTAAGTTTTTCTTGTATCTGTTTTACCTTGTTATTTTTGAAGATAACTACTTCTGTGGTGTAAAGCATTAAAAAAATTCTCACAGTTACTTCATTTACCAGAAGAATTCCATATAAGGCTCTTTTACAGCAGTGAGAAGGAACAAATTAATGGAGATTTTAAAATATGAAAGATGTTAGTATCCATGTGCAGAAAAATATTAGAAGTTATAACAGGTTGCAGTGGTTCATCTTCAAATGGTCATCATCCCTTAAATCTGAGGTCTGCTTGAAGAATGAGTAAATTTTTGTGAGTGAGCAGGAGTTGTTTAAACAGTGATTTGCTGTCATATTTTTGGATGGTTCATTTTTATAGCTTGTGGGACATTTTTGGAAGTTACTACAGGCAAAGCAGATGTTTAAATGTTGATAAAGTGAAAAAGAAGCTGTTTGTCCAAAAGTGCATTAAGTTAAATGCTGTTTAACTTACAATCTTTGCAGTTATAACAAGTGTTGCAAAATTCTAAGTTATTTGATTGTCCTGAATATGTATATAATAAATGCTGCTACTCACTAAACAGCCAGATAACTCTATAGAATATTTTTCCTGCAAAATCATTTTAGGACTGTACTGTGGTTCTCTTCTGCCTGAACACAACTTTTGTCCTCTTCTTTTTATGCCTCATTAGTGAGAAAAGATGACAGACTGAGCAAAAAATGTCATCACATTAATGGCTCATGGCTTGCAGTTCAAGACTAAAGTATAGTGGCCATGTGTAGGTTATTAGATGTTGTTCCCCCCCACAAAACCACTTTATTGTTTGGTATGTTGAAGTATGGATGGACTCTCTATGCATTTGGAAAAATGACCTTACATTGTAAAGGCATGAACAGTGAGAGACTCCATCACCAATGCACTGAGAATTGCATAAAGGAGGGCTTTGCAAATACACCCTCTCAGACACTTTTGGTAGGGCCCAAACTGCATATTGCTTTGTGGAAGGTGTTCCATAACCAGGCAGAAAAAGATGTAAGCAAATGACTGATACAGGATGGAGGAAAAGTAAACTGTATTTTGGCTTCCTTCTGTTAGAGGAACTGTTTGTAGGAAGATGAGATGCAGGCTCTGGGATAAAGGTTGTCAAATAGTGTCACAGCTTCCTTTTCCCCTTTAGCTTCAAGCTGTAGAAAGTTTGAGTTTAATCTTCTCCTTAAAAGACTGAAATATTCACCTGTGTGTATCTTCCTGTGGGAAGAAAACAGAATACAGAAGAGTTCTGCTGATCTTTGGTTCCAACCCTTTCAGTACATCCACTGATCTGTTTTGAGGGAATTCGGGTTAAAGTCTGACTGAGACACCTTCACTTGATTCAAGGAAAGCCATTGGGAAAGATAACCTACTCTTGTTTTCATTTCCCAGTGAGGTTAAAAAATTATAATGAAATGTTTCTATCATAGGGTAATATGGAAAAAAAAAAGTGTATTTGTGTCTGACTCCCTTTTGATTACTTCATTGGGAGTTTAACTATAAAATATGAAGTCAGTGAACATTTTTTCTCCAGGAAGGTGTGCCAATTAGTTCATGGTGCAGGCTTGGTGTGTGAGTACATCTGTTGTGGATGATGCACTGCACAGCCTAGGGTTGGACAGGAACATAAGTGAAGAGTTACACAGACCAGTTTTATTCTACATCTGTACAGTGTCTTCTCAGTGATGTGAATATAAAAGATGTCCCCAGGAAAGGGAAGTAACATGCAAGTCAGCTTAAATAGCATTGCTGTGACAAGTGGATACCAATTCAGCAATATGCTGTACCTCTGCTTGGCATTATTTCCAGTTAAATGCAGTAGAAGGAATAACATGAAACATCAGTGAAGCTGTTAGGAAAAATCTAGTGATGAAATCTGCTGTATCAGTGCACAGTCCCCAGAGAAGCAAGGGCTTGCTTTGCTCCTGCTGAATTTGGGGAGCGAGATGCTGAGGTGGGGCCCCAGTTCCTGGATGTACCTGGAGCCGGAGCTGTGCCTCAGGCTGCTGGGGAGAAGAGGGCTGGCAAGTGGCCTGTGCCTGCCTTCCTGCCCAAGGTGTGAGAAGCCAAAGCCAAATCTGACAGAGAGTTCTGCTTGGTGTCCCTTCTGACCTTGTCCCCTCCTTTCCTCCTCCACCATGCTGCCACCTCTGACTCTCCCAGCATTCACAGGAAAACAATATGAAACATTCCTTTCCATGCTCAGGCTGATAAAATAGCCATTTCTTTCCCAACTGTTGTAAAAAGGGACCCTCCCTGCTCTTCCTGGGTGGTGGAGAGATGCAGCTTTATCTGGGAAATTAATCTGGGAGGAGAAACCTGGTTAGCTCTTCTCGGGCTACCACCCTTCTTATGCTGGCACTGCTGGCAAAGAGGCATCACTTTGTTCTGTTCTGCCTTACCCTCTGTCCTAGTGCTCCACATCCCGGCCTGCCCTCTGTCACTGGAATGATGCCCTGGGAATCAGGACACAGGACACAGCCTGTCCTGTGCCCTGGGAACCTTGGTCTTTCCTAAGTCACTGGAGTGGCAGCCTGTCCCATGCCTGGCAGCCCTGGCCTACCCCATCCATGGGACTCCATCCTGCCTGTGCAGGCAGAGCTGTTGGGACAAGCTGTTCCCACCTTCCCTCTCCATAGCAGTGAGCACAGCGAGGGGTAGAAAACAGTGTTGAGAACCAAAAATGTACAATTGTCATGGCAGTGCTGGCATCCCTGATAGACCCTGACCTGGCACAGCCTGAAGAAAGCATTTAGTTTCTCCCACCTGGAGCTGAGGCTGTTCCAGCCCTTCACAAGGAAGACAGGGGAGAAGGGGTTGCCTGCAGATCCTGTCCCTGCTCCTCTGGGGCCATGTGGCAGGCGACAGGATGGGGCCACCAGTGCTCCAGTTGCGTCAGCCCAGGTTACAGCCCCACCACTGGGCCATCCTCATCCCTCCCTGCCCATGCTGGAATGCACTGCCTCCCACCACCTTCAGTCCAGCCTCCTGGCCTCCCAAAATCAGGTGGTTTTATTTAAGGCCTAAAAGGCACCTCCTTTCAGACACCTGTTTTTGAAATATTTGGTGGTAATGGCAATAACAACTCTGGGTATTACAGTGAAATTATTACAGGAAAAATCCTGCCTTGTATCTAACGGAGTAACTCCAGAGTACATGTAGATTCTTCACATTCTTAATGCTTTTACCATATGAAAAACAATGTGTTCTGTGCAATGGATTCCAGTATTTCATTCGTTTTTCATCATCTCCTATCTTGGAACATCCCTCTCCCTCTTAACAACATATTTTCCTAGATTTCATGGCAAAGGACAAGATCAGCTTTGTGTTGCCATAATCTCTTTTGAAGCAGAAAATTGTTTCCAGATTATCTAACGTAGGATGAAAAAACCATCATATTTATGAATTGGTAAAACAGATAGACTTCCAGTTGAGTTTAGTTCCAGGAAGGTTTTGCAATGATTATCTGGGGAAAAAAAAATGTTTTCATTATTAAGTGTCAAAAATGCTGCATTAAAGTTTGTTAGGGTATATTTATCCCTGGGTTTTAGTACTTGTTTTTGTTCCAAAGATTACTGTAGCCTGAACCAGTTTTTTATTTTAAAACTTGTAATAGTGGAAATTCTGTAATGTATTTCTTGGTTTGAAATTAATTAAGTCAGATTCACTAGTCTTCTCATCACCCTTCAAAATGCTTTTCAACATGGAGACAGAAAAGTAAGACATGAACACTGCACTAAATCTCAGTAAGAACACGTCTGCCGGCTGGGGACTGACTGAGCACTCTCTTCTTCCCTGCTTGTGTCTGTTAACATCTCATTACTTGTTTTGCTGCCCTGTTTTCTCAACCTCTGAGTGTCTTTGAATGTCTCCTGGCTGTGGTATCTGTGTGCTACCCCAGCAAACCTCATTCATTCCCTGAGTGTGAATGGAATAATTAGCCTGGATAATCCATCTGGCTACAAGTAGGGCTGGTTGCTTGCTTTGTATCATGTCAGCTTGCTTCTGGCTGCTCTTGGTACCTACATTTGAGTTCATATGACTCTTACTGATTGACATTATTGCTTTGGCCACCAAACAGCGACTGGAGCTGGAGGTGGTCAGACTTTGGCTGCTCCCATGTGCACTAAATGCCACAGTGGTGATGGATGGGCCCTGCAGCACACTGAGCCTGTGTCTGAGTGTGTCTGTCCCATCATCTCTCATCAGTCACTGCTGCTGATCTTAGCAACTTGCTTTTTGAGCAGTTTTGTTCCCAGCCATCTTCCAAAACTACAGCCTGCTGTTAGAATTTGCTTTTGTGTCTCTCCCCAGACACTTAACTGCTGGTCTAGGGAGATGCCTTTTCCGAAGGTGCCATACTGACATGTGTCTGTGTTGTTGTGTGTCACTGACATACTGGCACATGTCAGTAGGCACCTATGTGAGCAAAAGGCTGGTTTGGAGCCGATTGAGGAAGTCCCCTGGTACCTGACTAATATATGTATTTATGCAAACAGATAAACAAATATTAGCCTTTACATCCAAAAAAAAGCCATTGTTGTTTAGTGACCTTTGGTTCCTATGGAAAACATTGAATATACTTATAGTTCGTCATCTCTTGTATTCTGCTTTTTGGGAATTTCTCGGGAAATACGCATGAAAGAAAATCTGTTTTATTATAATGTTGCTGTATAGTCTGCATCTGGTGTCTTGTGCCTCTAATGTCAAATTTCTGTCCTTTCCAAAGCAGACAGTTGTGATGTCAGGTGCAAAGGATTTGGGCTGGAAAATAGTCAGCTTGGGCAGATTAAATGCTTGCCAGACAAAATTGCTGGGTTTGGGGAAAGTAAAAATAGTAACTAGAAGAAGTGTAAAGTCTTTAATCCTTAAACCTTAAGTACAGGCAAAATTATTGGCCCAATGTAGGTAAAAGATTTAATACATGTAATGCTGAAAAAATTTTTTCACTAATTCCAAGAGGCATTAACAAATTATTTTAGGTACCTGTCTTATGAGATCATTAGAAGTTTGTTATTTGGTTGTTTGTTTTGTTCTTTTTAACTAAGCAGATTTTTTTTTTTGTCTGTTACCATGCAAAAGCTGTCCAAACCAAGATGTGGTAAGCTGCTGCAATAAGGTATATGCAAACTGGTACCCAAGGGCCTTTGCACAACCTCTGTAGTGTCTTTCCAATCCTGTGGTAATCGTTCATCTAGAAAAACAAGTCTGAAAGCAAATATATCTGGCTTTAACAAACGGTTCTCTTGTCTTACAGAGAGAGGATACAAGCCATGGAGAAACAGATTGCCAGTTTAACTGGTCTTGTTCAGTCTGCGCTTTTTAAAGGGCCAAATACAAGTAATAGCAAAGATGCTTCTAGGTAAAAACAGAATTCATCTGTAATGATTTTAGTAATCAATCAACAAAAATATATTTGAATGTAATAGTAAAAAAAAATCCTGAATGCTCAATCATTTTAAAATTTCGTTATCATCTCCATGAGAATGCTAGGCAGAGAGGAAGAATACGCCGAATGATAGATGGAGATTAACTGCTTTACTCTTCTTTGTGTTAGAAACAATTCATGTAGATACATCTCTGTGCTTTCTACTGCTTATGCTCCATTCCTTGCTTAACTTGTACTAAAAGGTGATTTAAAAAAAAAAAGAAAAACTGACAAATTACTGGTGATTTAAATTAAATATATATATGTTAGACAAAGCCATTTGTTGAATATAAACTTCACTACAGTTTTAATAGTTAGAAAACTAAAATTACAATTTTTCTTTTTATTACTTAGTGAGAAGATGATGTTGAAAATTGTGTCCAGCAAGAGCAGCGTTGACACGGCAGGTAAGATAATTCACTTTTAATTTACAACTTATTCAGGTATGTGAACAGCTGTAACATTACAAACATCCTGGCTTACGGAAATGTCAAATTTACTTAAATTCCCATAGCTGTACTGTCAGAACTGAAATCTAAGTTCAGGATATGGGAGTCGATCACATCCTTAAAAGAGGAATTTCTGACAGGTTGAGATGGTATTTGGAATGAATTTCACACCTGTGCTGAATGGTTTAAATGAGATGCAGAGCCTCTGCATACAGTGAATTTTCCAGTGATTGATCCCATCTATAGGGTATATATATATATCTGTTATTAACCCTAGATGTGTGCAGATTGCTGTAAAAACTAAATATTTCATACCTTTTATGGCCACCTGAACTTTTCTCTAGGGTCCTTCTGTCAGTAGGATGCTATGGATTTAATGACACCAAGAAATTGAGCAGTCAGCAAGAACAGCACTTCCCCTAATTAAGGCACATTGATCTGTTACTAATTATTAGCAAGCACCTAAACTGTTCTGAGCAAGCACCAATTATGAAGCCAGTAAGAGCTGCGCTTGTTTTAGTTTCCCACTTGGAGAGCTGTTAAGTGCTTAAAAGATGGAGTTAGGGCCGTTGTGAAAGAAGGTCTCCATGTGGTCGCAGCCCTTTGTGTATGGGCTGCTGCTGGAGAAGTCCGCAGGGTATTCCTGTGCTTATGTGCCTCCTCTTCACCCTTTGTTATGCACTGAATGCAAATAAAGGCAGTTCCCTACTTCCTGGCAGTGCTGTTCCCACAGGGAGGTCTGTGCTTCAGCAGGCAGTAAACCACACACATTTATTAGCAAGCCTATTATGCTCCTGACTAGCCTTTCTGTTGGAGCTGTTAGCTCACGTTCAGGATTCCTGTTTGTCTGGAATTGCAGTATGTCCTCCTAATCGACAGAAATCAAAGTAGACCTGGAAACTATCAACCCATGGAAAAGAGAAAGAGCTGAAGTCCTGGTATTGAAGCTTTGCTCCCAAGCCACCCTCTGGTGCTGTTCCAACTCTTTCCTTCCTGCTGGCCTCTGGATGGGGAGAGGAATACTTAAGGCTTTGAAGAAATAAGTTGTAATTTTTCAGTTTCAGACAACATACTGAAAAGTCTGTCATTATTCAAAACAGCTGCAAAATGGTCTTAAGATTTTCCCTGTTGCAGCGTCATTATAGACTGAGAATTTATGGCATTTCCCACTTGCACAGGCCTCACAAGCATTTATGAAACCATCACAACCAGCACACATATTGCCTTGTGTTCCTTTTTGTAGTGCATTGGGAACAGCAGCCTCTCTGCTTTCCCTGTGTTGGTACCAGTTCAGACAAGTAGTTGGCAGGGGGCACTGAATTGGAGGTCCTGATCTAAGCAGGCCCTGCTTTGAGTGGGAGCTTGGACCAGATGACCTCCAGAGGCCCCTTCAAACCCAAATTATTCAGTTATTTGTGTGTATGTGTGTAAATGTGCTCTCAGTATTGGGAAAGCAGCCCTACATAAAGTGAAGGTGGGGATTCCCTGGGAAGTCGTGCCCAGCCCAGCAGTATAGTGTGGTTCATCTGACCAGCAGCCGCTTCCTGACAGTTGTTCCCAAATACTCCTCGCTCACTACCGTATCATATGACTGAACACGTGTCCCTGAAATGGCAAAATTACATCTAACAGCTGCATGTGCAAGCATGGGGGAGGGTGGGGAGTGTAATTTACTGTCAAAGGCCAGATCAGCATCGGTCACTTACTGACAGAGACAGACTTTCAAAGATGGCCATGCCCCTATCCAGCATGTGAGTAAGGATTCCAGCATCCAGCTTGTGCAATAGATGCCTTTCTCTTCACTTGGGAGATGGGGATAGGGCAGTGGGAACAGCCATGCAGGCGGTGGTCTGCAAGGGTCCCTATCAGTGCTATAAAGTCTAGCTGTAACTCCAGCACCTGCATCCCTATATTCTATCCTTCCAACATGACTCAGCCACAAAATTAAATTGTAGCAGGTAAGGGAAACAAGGTGTGATGACCCCAATATACTACAGTGTTGAAACCCACAAGAGCTATTATTGAAGACTGCTGTCTAAAAGACTAGCCTTGTATAATGGAACATTTTGCTTTTGTACCTGAAATTGCTCAGGACATGGTCCAGTACATCAATGTGTCCCTGCTTACTTGAAAATTAGGCCGTCTGCCAGAATATGCTACAGAATGTTTCTCCTTTTTGTAAATATGCTTGGGTTTAAACATGCCAGAAAGTGCTAGAAACACTTCTTCTGACTGCTGTTCTGTTCTTCAGTTCACCCCAATCTTTATTAAGTATAGCCATTTAGGCAGTCAGCTCTCTTACTTTACAATTCCACTTGACAACTGTGCACTGAGATACCAGTTTTAGCAATTTCAAAGACTATTTGAAAGATAAAGTGGTATAAAAGGTTGCTTGAGCAGTCCTTTCTAGAGCACTGATAAGCAAAAACATGAATTGCTTCCCATTCTAAAAAAGAAAACATCTGTGCAAGATAATATTGCCTCATCAATGTTGAACCAACACTGTATTTTATAGTAAGTGTTCCAATGATAGGAGACTTTCATGTAAAAACTAGAGAAAAACTAGCTCACTTGGGATGGGAAAGAAACCAAAATTTCTAAACTCTAGATAACTATATAGATTGATTGTGAATACTCTGTTTGGTATGTCATATAAATCAAATTGTTATATTTAGCATGCTTTTGCTTTGCCAGTCTGTAGTGGCTTCTTTAAACTCAAATATGAAGGACCTTGAAAAAACCCCACTTTTTCACTGGGGATAATGAGTCTGTAATGACAATGCTTGTCTGTATTTCTTATCTTTTATCGCTTTAGGCTCAATTCTTTCATGGGAGATGAGTTCAAAGAGCAGTGACCCTCCACAGGCTGGTTATGTCTCTTCTGCTAATGTTAGGAGAAATCCCATGACTGAATCCTTATAAAGATCTTCAGTTCATGAAACACAAATGGCATCAAGGAACTCTTCACTTAGAAACAACATGTGATTCTAAAACCAAACCATACTAGTAAGAGTCTCCATGAGATTACTAACAAATATCCTGAGAAATGGTCACTTTCTTTTCTGTCATAGTTTTATTCATCAACTGGAGTTTGATTGATAGGCTAAATCCTATGTTCATTTATAAAATTGAGATCAGTTTTTTATGGATTACTGAAAATAGCAATATTTTTTTGCTATTTGCTACCATGTTAGAAGGGAAAGGAAGACACTGCAGTATTCTCTGAGAACGGGAGCAGGCAGTCCAGCTTTCTGCACTAACACCACCAATATAATGCAAGAGGAAGATGGCAGCAGAGAGAAATATTGCAAATGTAGGGCTGGGATTTAATTCCTCCCTCTTTCTGAACTATCTTGTCTATGCATATCTGTGAGCCTTTTCCCTGACTCCTTCTGTGATGACCTGTGAATTAAATCACTGTCCATATCTCCTCGCTTATCTCAGATTCAGAGACAGATCATACTAATCTTAGAACTCCGTCAGCCTTTGCAGGTAAAACACGACCCTAAATTCATTCTGGATCAATGAGGTGAAGTTGCACAATAATGTATATATATAGAATATTTTATTCTTTTAAGGGTGACTTAGTGCCTAGTTACTAGTGCCTAGTAACTGTCACATCTCCCCAAATAAAGCTTGAAAATATTGTGGCTCTTTAATAAGATTAGTAATTTGTGAAGCAGCATTCCTGGGTGTCTTCTGGTGGTCTTTTATCCCAGCCTGCTTCAAAATAAAAGCTTAGCATTTTAGAAAGAAAAATAAAATCTGGAAAATGGAAGGAGATCAGTGTCTTTGCAACCATAGCAAAGGTCAAGTGTCAGGGAGTTGAAGTTGTGTTCCTTACCCCTGAGCACACAGCAAACCTTTCCCCTTTCTGCACATCAGTTCTCTTTGTACTGTAAAAATGGCAGCTTAGTTCATTAGCCTTTGTAAAATAAGTTGACTTTTTTGTTTGTCCAGAGTATTAGGAAATCATGGTGGGGGGTTGTATTCAGGCTGCCTTACCTAGCTCCAGAAAGGGTTTATTTAAAAACCTAGGAGCCAATGGTGTTTCTTTCCCTTCTATCCATCTGGCCACACATCTAATCACAAAGCTACAGCCTGGGACTATTTCCAAAAGTGAGCTATACTCCCTAGATGAAGCAGCCCCTCATTCAGCTGCCCTTTTATTCTTTCGTGATGAAAATGTGTATATCTAAGCAATCAGCTGCTGATCCTTATTGCTCACTCTGCGTCTTCTTTTTGTGTTTCACACCCCCTTGGGTCAGCAGTCCCACATCATGTTTCACAGGCTCTGAGCACTCTGCAGCAGGGACACTGTGGCAGCCAAAAGCACCTAATGGTGAAAAGAGGTGGCTGAGGCAGCAGCGGAGGAGGAGAGCTGCTTTGTAGGGAGTTGGAGACATTTATTGCTTACAGAAGCAGATCACAGTCCATCTACACGAAAAGGAAAGCAGGCACCCCTTCCTGAGAAAATATGTGAATTGACTGGGGTCCAACATGGGGGGAGAGACTGGCGGGGACTGATTCATGCCTTGGCTGCATCATCACAGGGTCGGGGGCTGAGGTTTTGGAGCTTTTGCTTGAGGCAAAGAACAGCAGAAAGGTAGATGTACTTTCAAAAATAGTCCAGATTTGTGGCTAGGGATCAGAACTCTTGGAGGCTTATCCACATTTTTCAGACTCTCTGGTGGTTTCTGTCTGTAAGGTTTATGAACTAAATGCCATTTTCTTAAAAAAAAAAAAAAAAGACAAAAAAGTAGTATATGTGGGAGGGAAATAGATGTTTGGCTGTAGGAGAAACTGAGAAACTGCAGTGTACATATAGACAGATAAGCATTAGTGTAGATTAGACTGAAGCATGGAGTGGGTACATAATGGCAGTGAACAAGGACTGGTTATTTCTTGAGTGTTGCTTTCTGTTAAGGTGCTCTTTGAAAGTCAAGAGAGCATTGAATCATACTGGAGTATAGCAAAAATGTGCAGCAGCTTGCTCAGCAGTGTAATGAAAAGTGCCGTTGTTGAAGCACCGAGCAGATCTAGCTGGAGCATGTTTAGGGAAGGCATAGCATTACAACAGCCTGCACCAAGCTAGAACAGCTTTTTGTCCAAGCATGTCTCCAGAAGCCTATGGCATGGCACACTGTATGTAGCATGGATCCAGCCCTGGATCAGCTTTTGCTGAGCAGAATTGCAAATGAAGGTAAAGTAAGAAAGATTCTTAAAAACCCTTTTTAAAAATAAAAATAGTCTGGTGTAAGTTCAATCCTTTAAGAATGCTTCCCCCAGATGAGTTTTGCAAAGGCTATATTTGAGCTATCCACACCTGTTGGAAAAGGAATAACAAACAGTGTGTTGTTATGCTGAGCTGTACTCACTCAGGCACATTTGGAGAAATGGTTGAAAAGACTTCTAGGGATGAGAGCATGGGGAGGGAATTTGCCGCTCTTGGATTCATACACATTCCTGTCAGAAGATTTGCCTTCAGCAGGCAAAGCTCACAACAACTGGTTTTTGTTTTATTTCATTAAACTTGATAAAATGTGTGCTTGTGGGAACAAATGATGACCAAAATCCCTGTGCAGATCCATTGATGAGCTATTTTCTGTTTCCTCAGGTTTCTTTTTAGTCTTAGAGAAGAAAGAAATTGAAGGAGGGAATGACCTAATCATAGAATAGAATCATGGAATTATTTAGGTTGGAAAAGACCTTCCAGATCATCAAGTACAATCATTAATATAACACTGCCAAGTCCACCACTAAGCCAGGTCCCTAAACCCCACATCTACACATCTTTTAAATACCTTCAGGGATAGTGACTCAACCACTTCCCTGGGCATCCTCTTCCAATGCTTGATGACCCTCTTGGTGGAGAATTTTTTTCTAATATTAAATCCAAACCATTAGGCCATTTCCTTTTGTCCTATTTCTTGTTACCTCGGAGAAGAGACCAACCTCCACCTGGCTGCAACCTGCTCTTTCAGGCAGTTATAGAGAGCAACAAGGACCTTGCAACTCCTTGTCTCCAGGCTGAACACCCCCAGGTCCCTCACCTGCTCCCCATCAGACTTCTGCTCCAGACCCTTCACCAGCTTTGTTGCCGTTCCCTGGACATGCTCCAACACCTCAATGTCTTTCTTACAGTGAGGGGCTGTTAATGCAATAGTTCAAGGAGAAGCAGCCATCTGAGCCATCTGAAATCAAGGAATAAGGTGGATTTGACAGTGTGATGAAAAAAGTTTGCAGGATTACATAGCACTGGACTTAAAAAATGGAGTTTGTCCTACTGACAGTCTGACATTTTATCTGTTGGCAGTGCTGGGGAAGGGAAGGGACGCATTAGAAAAAAAGTTTTGAAGAATATGGGTGTGTAAGTGCAAATTGCGAGAAGGAGCTGACATTTCTATTAGATGATGAGCTGGAATTTGCTTGTTCTCTCTAAATAAAGCTTCTTCCCAGGTACTTGAGACTGAAAAGAACAGGCTTGGCATTGATGCTGTGTAGAGGAACAGCATTCTTTAACAAAGAAAGTCTTGTGAGGACAATGATGATTATTTTCAGAGTGTGGCTTGGCTCACTTCCTTGTGTTATACTGTACTCCTTTCTGACAGACTGAAAGGGAGTGGGTAGATGTAACATGGCTGGAGAGCCTCTGCCACACCATCGTTTCATTTCTCTGGTTTTATGTGGTTGCTGCTGGAGATACGTGGTAGAAATAATGCAACTATCCTTTAAGCAGTGAAGCAAGATTCTCTATAGAAACCTTTTCCCTGTATTTGTCAGCTTGGCTGAATCTCTCTCCTGTGATGATTAATCAACAAATATGCAGTCCAGGAATCCTGTGAAGGAATTTGCATCAACTTGGTCTCTCATGTCTCCTGGGAGGATAGTCCTGAAGCTACTTTCAGCACCAATTTGATTTGCTGCTGTTTTGTTAATCTGCTGTTATAACTCATTACCCATCTCCACTACATGTAGTAGAAAGCAGTCTTGGGGTAGTGCAGTGCTCTGATAGAACTGAGGTTCCAGCACACACTCTTGATATTGTACAGACTTCCCTCAAAATACATTGGATAAGGAGGTGCCAGTCCCCGTGAGCATTGGCACCCATCATTTCCTGTTCTTGTCCATCTCTGTGAAATACACGTGGATTCAGTGGGCAGAGGAAGGATCATGTTTGCACCTTCTCTGCTGTGAGCTCAACCTGTACTGCTGCTTATTGTAGGTGCTGCCAGCATATCTGGGGGGAAGAATGCACTGGCAACTGTGGAGTCAGCTGTCATCCATCACACTGCTGGAGCCCCAGCAATGCAAGTCAGCCTGCACGGTATGAAACGCAACGTGTCAGATCTGCGGCTGCAGCTGCATCAGATGAAGCAGCTACAGGTATGATTATCTGGATAATGCTGGGAAAAAAGGTGGGCTGTCAGCAAATGCCTTTTTTCTCCCTCCCTCTCTCTCTTTTTCTCTCTCCGTTACCTTTTGTACTAGTGAGTCTCACTAGCAGAGATCTAGCAAAGGGCAGAGCCAAGTGCTACAGACATAAAAGCTTGCATACTCCTCAAGGTATGAAAATCAGCTCAGTTAAACTACTGTTGCTCAGATATTGAGGAAAAAAAAATTCTAGCTTTATTAGATGGCTCTGGACATTAAAGCACTATTTATAATACAATAATATCAAGTCTGTGGTTACAGGACCCTGCTATGCTATATGCTGTATAAACACATCAGAAGAACTGTGTTCCTGCTTCATAGTGTTTACAGTTGAGACAGATTTTAAGTCCCTGAATAAACAACTTTGATGTCAGGAAACCCAAATGTAGCTGAGGATCAGTAGATATGCATTAAGCCAGAGTCTGAGTCCTGTATTTACAAAGTCCAGAAAAATAACCTACTTGAACAGCAAAAAAAAATATATATTTCAGGTATTTCGGAAGTTGCTGCAAAGGTTTGTTGTGCCCTGCCCTACTTACATTCACATTTTAGC
This sequence comes from Climacteris rufus, assembly GCA_013398175.1. Classification (NCBI taxonomy): domain Eukaryota; kingdom Metazoa; phylum Chordata; class Aves; order Passeriformes; family Climacteridae; genus Climacteris; species Climacteris rufus. The sequence continues at coordinate 1,681,740 of VZRZ01001330.1, forward strand.
AATACCTTCTTCATACACACCAACACTTCAAAACCTGCAAGAAACAATACGAGCAATGAAGAGTTAACAAAAATAGTATGTTGGCATACAGTCATGCTGCAAATATAAATATATGCTGTTCGTCTCAGACACTGTGAAAATAAGCATATGCAGCTGTACAGGTCTTCAGCCCTTCACTTAATTGGAAACTGAAGAGCACTGTGTATTGTCTCAGAAGATGGAAAAGAAGGCAAAGCACTTTCTTGTAAGACAAAGTAGACAGCAGGAGAAGCTTCAATACTCTGCCAGTCCTCCTTTCCTGAAAAGTGATGTCATGTGTTTGGTATTGTTGGGCTGCAGCTACTGCTTTTACGACCAGACTGGTTTTGAATGGTACTATGTCAATCATGTTTGATTTACTGATAAAGTTTAGAACAAAGTAATGATAATACAAATCAGAATTTAGAGCACGTTTTACCTTCACCTCCTTATCTAAAGGGAATTGAATTATGAACCAGTCGTAGGGCAAGGGAGCAGAAGGGCAAGGTAAACATCAGGATAGGAAAATGTGGTCAAGTGAAGGTACTGTGACAATGTCCTGTGCTCAGTTTGCTGGGAATGAAGAGATGGCAGAAGGTGTTTGCAGCAAAGGGTTGTGTCAGTCAGGTGACTTCTGCCTGTGATACAGCTGTGATACAGTATTTAAATTGTCAGTTTAGGATGAGTATGTTCCAATAGCAAATGTCTCTTTCAAAAGCTATTCTCAGCAGTGCTGCCTGCCTGCCAGCCATCGTGTTCCCCATCTGATTTCAAGGCTCTGGCTTGGGATCTCTGCCCTGGCACATGATGTGTAAGTGCACATTCTTCCACATTTGTGCCACAGACCGCGGTAGCCCCACTGTCCTTCTCATCCCCATGTGCCAAATGCAGCTCTTGGCAAATGCCTGCGGTCTGGCCACCAGCTGTGCTTAGCATGTGGCCTTGCAAAGTGGGATGCAGTGCTGCTTGGAGGCAGGGAGCACAGCATTCTCCAGGGCCTGCTCACCGAGGAGGTGGCATTTCCCAGCTGCGCTCCGTCTCCGTGGCCCTGCTGGGGGCGGAAGCCTTCCTTTTGATCCGATACAGCATTGTGGCACACAGGAGTGAAGCAGTTTCTACCATCTGCACAAACCAATGCTGCCAAGGAAGTCTTGAGAAGGGAAAAAGGACACATCCCCAGTGTGCTCATTAACTCTGGCTGGCTTCCCTTAATTCAGAAATTACAGCAAACTTGGTGCATTGAGCTAGTAGGAAGTCAAGAAATCTGTGACAGTCAGATGGAAGAACCTGTAGCTCAAGGGAAACTTTGGTATGTCACACATAAATTACATTCATGAGAGTGAGTTTTTGTCATGGCATTCCTGAATTATTTTGAAAAAGAGATCACAGTTTGTAGAGCAGCAAGTGAAACAGGTAGCGTTTTAAACTGAAGAGTGTTGAAATACCACATTTCTAATGAAATATTTTGTGCTGTGTTTTTTCAAAAATAATTACAAGTAAAAGAGAAAAAGTATTTTTCTGTTTTCCCAGATTGTTTGCATTTTATGTTTGACAGTGCTTCATATTTTTCACTTTCACTGTTTCTCCTGGGCTGGCAGTCAGTTTGTTCCTGTTTATGTGAATTTTTCATACAGTGACAGACTGTAAGAAACACTTCAAAAAAACATGAAAAAGATGATTGCACAGGCATAAAATTTGGCAGGATAACTAAGAAATAAGAACAGGACATGAAACTATGTTTGCTAATGTCTATTGTTCAATTTTCAATTGATGTTATCACTGTAAGTTCATATTCATTTTCTTAGTAAAATCGGAGAAATACATGACAGAAAAGACACGTTCATTCATATATCCTTCGTTTGTGCTAGCAAAATCTTCTTTTTAAACCATATCCCGCAGCAATTGATCCAGATATATTGATTCTCACACCAGATAAACATATGCTACAAGATGCAACCAAATAGTTAAGACTCAGTCTGCAGTTGGATTTTGAACAGAGATTCTTAGCAGAAAGACATTTGCCTCATGGCAGTTGCTAGAGGCTATATACACTTCTTGCTACTACAGTAGCATGTTCTAAGTGCTCTGATTTTCAGAAACATTCAAGAAAGACATGGTGCTGTGGAGTTTTTCTCCTTGCCAGAAGTAGGCTGTAACCCAGGCTTTGTCCTGGATGGATTTGTTGTTGATAAGAATGGAGCCCATTATGAATTGAGTTCATTCTGCACTCCCAGATAATGAGAACTCTTAGCAACAGGTTTGAACCAAGCCTTAGAGTACATGTACATGGTGTATATCATTAGCTTACATTGGATTTTTTTTTGTCTACTCCTTCTTTTCTTTAATTGAACTCATTTTAAGAGAACCCAGTTAGATATGATTAATGTTCGCCATCAGGAACGTGTATGCATGCTTTTCCCTAACTCAGTGCACTGTTTGCAGGGAAATGAGTGTTGCAGAAAGGAGAGAAAATGTAATAACAGCACTGTCATAAATGGTATATGACACTCAGTCTCACAAGTGTAACTTTGAATTAGAAATTCACATATATTTTGAGCTGCATTACAGAACTGGAGAGACTAATTTAATCAATGTATGGTAACAAACTTCAGGAACTACATACTTAGATTCTACAGAGATCCTGAGTTGCAGGCAGCCAGTTCCTGTTTGTGACTGTGCACTGTAGTGCATGGGGAGGTGGGTGGCCCAGAAGCCTCTCCCAGAAGGGCCTGAGAGGCTACCACTGGACAGATCATGCTTGTCTCCTAATGAGGAGAGGGGTGTGAACTGATACTTGGTTTTCTATTACCTGTCTCATAGATAATAGTTAGTTCAAAGTGAACTGAACTAGTTATCAGATTATTCTTAAAGTGGGTGCCAGAGTCAGTGCTGGGGTACTTGTGTGAGAGCAGTGGCAAATAATGGCTGAAGCAGTAGCTGAAGAAGAGGAAAAAGGTAGGTATCTGAAGAGATTAGTGAGGCTGGAAGTGAAAGCCAAGGGTAAAGAATGTATGAGAGGACGCTAGAATTCTAAAAAAGCATGTTGAATTTCTCTCTGTTTGATTGCTACCTGGAGTTATAAGTCAAGTTAACTCTTATTAGCAAGAAATGGACATTTGGTGGTGACAGGAAACCAGAATCACTATGGCAGATCCCTAAAACATCTTCTGCTTGAGGTGGTGGAGTAACTGACAGAGGTGGTCAGAGGGGCAAATGGGGTGTGCACTTAGCCAAGGAGTCTCACATCTGATACGTGCTGGCAGAAGAAAGGTAAGCATCAAGTTCAGTTCCAGAACATGGAGGTAAATGTGCTATGATGGCCAGAGACTGCCTTCTGCTCCTCAGCCACAGCTCTTCCCTGTGCTCCAGCTTGCCCTGCCTCGTGCTGCCCTGTGACTGCTGACTGCTGTAGTTGCTCCTCTCCCACAGCTCTTTCTTTTGTGTCTCTGCACCCATATGTACATCTCCCTGTCTTCTGTCCCTATTCCCCAAGCATGAACAAACCCAAGTTTTTCATACCTAGCCAAGTGTTGCATGAATTTTCATAGAAATAGCAAAAACATTTCTTTGTTACCAAGATGAGTCATTTCCTAGACTTCAAGACCTCACTCCAAACACCGAGGTTTGGGAGTCCTCAACATACAAGCTTTTTTGAAATCTTGCTATGTTACATTTTTATTCCCTATTCTCATTATCAGAAATAGATGAACTTTTATGACTGAAACTTCCTGGTATTGTTCAAGCACTTCATAAATGGAGGTGACAAGCACCTCAGCTTACACGTCACCACAATAAATATAGATTCCCCTACGTACCCCCCTAATAGGAAAAAACATGTGCCTGCCATTTCACAACCTCACATACTCACACATACTCAGTTTTGCTATTAGTGGAAGTCCCTGTTACCAGTTGAGGAACATCGAGGACTTAAATTCTGGACACCTGAGACTTAAGTCTAACTCTGTTGCTGACCTTCTCAACTGACCTTGTATCAGTTCTTTCACATATCCCAAGTCACTTCCATGTGTCAAATTTCCCCACTTTTTAAAGAGCTGTGAATAAATTGTATGACTGAAGCATTACATGCTCATTCACTCATTTATTCCTTCATTTCAGTTTTCCTGCTTGAAAATATGACACAAAGAAAGAGGTGTGTATCTCAGATAGTTGTGCTGGCCTTGCAATAAGAGATTTTAATTTATCAAATCCAAACATTAATCCCATAATAGGGAAAACTACACATATGCACTGTCTTCAAAATAATCCAGATAATATTTATATATTTTGTGCTGTTCAAATGTTTTTCAGCTTCATTTTTTCACTAACTGCTAACACCTCTTCAGCTGATTGTGTTACTCTCCCTCTCATTGCAGTTGTATAGCTAGAGAAGAGAGTCAGGCACAGGGACTGAAAAGTCGGGCGTGGGGAGCTGAGTTTTTTTCTCTCATGCCCATATTGGTTAGAAAGAATTTTCTCAGCAAAGGATTTTTTTTCTCTGCTTCTTATTAATTTTCTTAAATCAATTTTAAAGAAGTCTTACTACATTATACTGTCTTGTAGGTAATCCATTTTTGTGATTCTTCCTATTAGGTCATGGGTTTTGGCTGTTAAGCTTGGATATTTAGTAGACAGCTGACAGATCAAGTGCTAGTTTTAAAACTGGAATTTTGTACCTGGATTAACACAGTTGTTTTCTAAAATCTTACAGTATGGGATGGTTTCTGGGCTAACAGAGTTGTGTTCATGTTGCCTCTATCCTAAAACTGTGACTAGGTGGAGTCCTGCTTATCACTTTGAATCTTGTGATTTGCATAACAGACTTAAACAGGTTTGGTTTGTGTGAGCATGGGTCATAGGTGCTCCAGGGCTACCCACAGAAGAGTACAGTCTAGTTTGCCTTCTTACCTGTGTTTTGCTTTGTGAGCTTAATATCAGCAAGACAATGAATGCTTTAGTTACTTAACATCAGGCTAAGACAAGAAAGAAGGTGTGACTTTTGCAGTGCTCAGAAAATTGTGGTATTGTAAAAGGGGTGGTTTTTTGGTGGGTAAAGGAGGTTTTATGTATTGCAGATTAGCTGTATGCCTGTACCAGATTGCACCACGTGTAATCCTTCCACTGCCACTTGAGAGACTGAAAATTTCCATTCTGAAAACAGCAGTGCATTCCAGCCATGACATTAATGTGTGGGATTACCCACTAGGCACGTATAGGCAGTGTGATGCATAAGCTTGCGAGGTACACGGGAAGTGGAAGTCAAGCATCCGGCATTCTCATGAGGCGTAATTAATTCTTGATTCATGGTGAACCAAGTAGAATAAAGGGGCCACAATCCGTGCAGAAGGTATGCATTGAAGGTGATATACTGATACCAACATCTTTTGTTTATCAGCTTGAAACTGGAAGTTATATATATACATGGAATAGTGTTTAGAGGTAGAGTTAAAGAGGAAAAGAAGAGAGGAAAAACACTTGCTCACTGTAGGGTGGTGTTTATTCCAACCTTCTGAGCTCTGCAATGTATTCTGTTGCCAGGGATGTCAGTCAAGCAGGAAAAATTGAAGTTGATTTCTTTTGTGCAACAGCTGCAGAACCAGGAGATGCTGAGGGCAATGGTGAAGAAAGCAGAGCTGGAAATCAATGGCAAAGTGATTGAAACAGTGAAGAGGCTTGAAGATCCTGTGCAGCGACAGCGCAACCTGGTGGAACAAGAAAGGCAGAAATACCTCAACGAGGAAGAAAAGATTGTAAAGAAGTTATGGTGGGTTGAGAAATCTCTTAGCATTTATTGCTTTTTCCTGTCTTTTTATTCCATGAAATACCACTGTCTTCAGTGAAACTGCATCTGTATATGCTGTTCTAGCTGTGTTTCCTTGCTGTGTATCATATTGGTTGTAAAACTCTGTGTTGTACAACTCACTGGTCCTGACTGGGAGTTCTTCTTAGCACAGCCCACTGGGTAAGTCCCACCAGTACAAAGAGTTTCAACCTCTTCTGAAGTGCCCTGTAAAGGGACAGATGACTGTAAGGACCTTGACCACCCTTGTATTCTGAAAGCCTCCCCCTACCCTAGTTCTCCCCTTCAGCATTATGTATTATGCTTTAGGGAAGGAGGGAGGAATTTTCTCAAGAACAAAGGGATGCAAAGGAAGGTAATGAGTTTGGCTTTAAGTACAAAAATCAGATTTCAATAGTAAGTGCTTTGGCTATTGCATGGGAGAGGTAGGGGAAGCTCATAAATAGAGGATTGAAATTTAATTACAGTCAGCAATGTCAGACCTTGTCAAAAATGCACTCACTAAGATGTCCATGCAAATAAAAATGCTTTTGTTGTTGTTGTTGTATAAAGGCCTTTTGCAAGATTCTGTTTCTTTTCCCCATAACTTTGGCCTAGCAAGACTGGTGGGATCAAGTTGTTTGTTTTAGTCCAGAGACAGCAGGAGGCAAGATAAAGCTGAAATTAATAAAGAATTTAACTAGTTCTAACACTCACATTTGTAAGATGTTACGTAACCAATTATTTCTCATTACTGCATTTATTTCACACCTGAAGAATTGCTCCATAATACAGAAAAACTTTCTAGTCAACTTGTCATTGGATATGGATATTGTTGGATTATTATTATCATTGGATATTATGAATGAAGAGCTATAGAGTACAGTTATTGACAGCTAAAGAGAGCAAATCCCTCCTGTTGATCAATGTGTTGTCAGATTAACATGTTTTGTAATAAAAAAGGTGCATTTGTAAAGACAAGGTAGGTTGTTACTAAGGGAGAGCATGTTTCCTGTGAAGAAAGGTTGAATGTGCAGTAACAGCCCATGCTAGTGCATATAATCCTCTCAGCTGGTTTGGAGTCCTAAGTAATTACCCTCCTGTTCCTCACTTTATTTCTGTGTACCTCATTGCCTGGTTCCTACATTGTCTGTGCTCTGTGGAAAGAACAGTTTGTGTGATGGCTGTTTGTCACATTGCCTCATAAAATGGACACTGAGTTAGGTCAAGTGCCAATGGCATTTGCTGTTACAGCTGTTCATTAAGGATATGAGTTGGATGGCGATATGGTTCTGTTTTATAAGGTTTTGGAATTTTTCCTGTTCACAGAGTTTCTGCTGCTTCTGTGCAACTTCATTTGTTAAAGTTACAGGAAAACATTGTAAATAACTCAGAAGTTAGTTCACCCCTTTTAGAGATATGCTTGAAACAAACATTTATTTTTCATCAGTTATGTCCAATGAGATTCCTTTGCCATGTATTTCCGCATTTGCAGGATCAGAGCCCAACAGAAAAGCACATCTGACAACACCACTTTAATTTTAGCAGCTAATGGCTGTTAATAATGAAGAGCATACAGCACAAAATTACACATCAAATGTCACTAACAGTACTGAGAAAAAGGTTAATATTCTGTATAGGCATTTGCAATTAAGCTGATCCCACTGCAGATGTATAAACAAATGCGAAGCAACAGGGCACAAAAGTTGCCACTTTTTAGGATTTCAACTGTCGCCGTCTTGATCTTTCCTAAATCATAGGACTAAAGCCAGTAGACTGGCTTCATGTGAGACACTGGAGCCTAATGATTTCTGCAATACTTAATGGAAGTATTTACTACTCTGAGGAGATAAATCTTAGCCTAGAAAGCCCTTCTTTCTGTAGTTGAAGATTATTGTTTGAGCAGGGAGATTGGACTAGATGACCCACTCTGGTCCCTTCCAACCTTACCCATTCTGTGATTCTCTGAAATAAGGAAATAAAAATATTAGCAGTTTCGTGTTGTAAACAGCAGAAATGTTGGTGTACATTCCAGAGCAAGCTTTCTGTTGAGCAGCTATTCATAATAGTGCCTACATAAGTGTGCCCATGTGTGGCACAGCTGTAGCAGGATTACCATTCAGAGACATCTAATGAAATTGGTTAAACATAGTGTTTATGTACACTTGTAACAGTGACATACACACTCAGAATTAAATATGTGGGCTTCTTCTGTCTAGTCTTTTGACTCAGCATTAGAGATGTCATATATAATGCTTGTAGATAATACAATAAAATTTACCAGACCAAGGACAAATTATGATGCTATAACACATTCACTAATGAAATATTTACATCATAACAAGCATGTTACAGGTGTGACCACTCCATGTTGTAGATTATTTTAAGCACTTTAATAGAAGGGGGTTATGAGCATAGTATTATCTTGAACAATCTGTTCAAATGGATGCAATCCACAGTAAGTTACAATTTATACTTTGTTAGGAAAAATATCAGATTTTTTAATAATAATAACTATGTTCCATGAAAACAAAACTTCACTGAGCAATCTTAGAGAGCGACTAGCAGCAGATACTTGGAAAAGAATATCAGAAGAATCTCCTTTGTTTTTACAACTTTCATCTGTCAATCAATCCCCAAACTCTTAAATAATGCACAGCAGAATATTCACCCTTGCCATGCTAATCATTATGATATAGACTTTCCCCACTCCCTTTCCACTCCCTTTAACCACCACTCATGCCTTTTCCAGCCTGAGAAGTCTTAGTTTGCTTAGTTAACCCTCTTCCAGAAGCTGTTACATACATTTCATCATCCTGTTGCCTTTCTCTGTGCCGTTTCTAACTCTGGTGTGCAGCTGTGAGGTGGGGATGGGAGACAGGAGAGCCTGAGCTGTGTGGGATGTGCACACACCGTGACTTTGTGCAGTGGCGTGATGTGACCTTCCCTTAATTTTTTACATTAAAAATCCAACATCTCACTCACAATGGATGATTATCAATTCTAAAGTTCATTACTGTATATAAAACCTTAGGGTTTTGGGAGGTTATTGGTTTTAGTTGGGGTTGATTTTGGTTTTATTTCTCCTCTTCTCATGAGCATTACTTTACATGTATGAGGAGTTAATTTAATGTTTTCCTGGTTAGTTAATGTCAGATGATCCATCTGCAGTCCTTTGCAGCCATCTTTCCTTTGCATTTCCCTGAATAATATAATAGCCTTTTGAGATTTTTTTTTTTGGTTATATTATTCATCCTCTTTTCTAAATTATTTATAGTATGTTGAAAAGCACCAGCCATAGCAGTGATCCCTGTGGAACCCACCAGCAAAATACATTCATTGAGTCAGCTGTTCATTGATCCCTTCTTTTTACTTCAGTGCTTTATCCATGAGAGAATTTCCTCTCTTGTCCCATGGCAACTTTGCATTCTTTAAAGCTTTTCCTCAAATACCTTGCTGAAAGCCTTTTGGGCTACACTTTGTCCCCATGCTTTTGTTTTTACGTTGTGGATTTGTGAGCCTTACCTTCTTTTTACACAAACCACATTAATTCTTACCTAACACAGCATATTTACCCCTTGTTCACTGATTCTTGATTGTTTATTCTCTGTTTTGATATCTGCCCATTACACAGGTCTAAGTGTCAGTCTCACCAGAGTACACTTCCCTGGGTAGCCCCATGCCGGTTTAAAAAATGTATTTGTATCTTCTATGACACTTTTCACTAATCTGGTGCCAAAGCAATTTTAATCAAGAAGTTAGATGCTTAGCATTAATAGTTCAGCTGTTTCAACCTCAAGTTGCTATAGAACTCCAAGGTAAATACCATCTGGTCTGGGTGATTTGTTACTATTAATTTTGTCCATTTGTTTTGTAAACTGTTCTACTGATACTGCAATCTGAGGCAGGTCCTCTGAGGCTTTTTTTTGCCTACAGATCTCAGCATAGGAGTTGCCTTGGCTTCCCCGTGTAGAATATACATGCAGAAAAATCGTTTATCTTATACTAGCCTTCTGAAACTGCATTAATGTGCATGTCTTGCTGATTTGTTCAGGCCAGTCCATAAAGCCAAGCTGTTTACCCAGTACAGAGAAAAGAAATTCTGGAGACCACTGAATCTTTTTCAAACTTTGGGTCCTGAGGGATGAAGTTCCCTTTCCCTTGCAGTTAGCAATATGAAGCAGTGTGATCTGGTATCCCTTGGGTAATTTCAGGATCAGTTGTCCTGCTTGATAGTATCACTGTATGGAACCAAAGGGGTTTGTGATGACCCTTCCATTTCTGCTCAAAGAACAAAGGGGAAACTGAGCCACTGTCAGCTACCTGGAAGTCCTTCTATTATCCCTACATTTCCAACAAGTATAAACCTACCAACACATTGTAATATTGTTCTGTGTTCTCCTTTCTCTTCTTTCCACACCTGAACAAATTTAAGCATCTTTCTTTATCTTTTCCGTTACCTGGTAGATGCACATATCTGTGAAGCTGCATTTCCAGTGCTGATCTACAAAAGGGAGGAGGGATACCCCCTGATTCCCAAAGCAGCACTGCCTAGCCTGAGTGCCAGTACCAGGGCATTAAGCCTTGGGAGGATGCACGACTGTAGAGCACCATTCTGTAGAGCAGGAGCCTTTGCATTATAGTGAGTGACAGAAAGCCAGATTCTTTTCCCAGCTTCTTTCTAGAGTGTGTCTGTGCCCTTTATCGCAAAGGCGGACAGAGACAGCAGATATCTGCATTATTGCAACCTCTTCCACTGGAAAAATAGCCTTAGAAGTGTTCCCTTGCTGCCATCGTGTGGTCCAATGGATTGTTTCCTGCAAGTCTGCTCGTGTTCGTGGGAACTGGGACTCCCCCAGCTTTCTCAAGGCAGTCTTTGGCAGAAGTGGTCTTAAAGTGGGAACAGGATCATTTACCTCCACTTGTTTGTGATCTGTTCAGAAGCAACTTATTATTCTCAATTCAAAATAATTTTGTAATTTCTAAAGTTCTTAGTCTTTGGTTTGAAATGAACACTTTGCTGTGTGTGCTTAATGTTCAGATCCTGATACTGTTTCTGTTGCTCTGTGTATCAGAAATACTACTGTATTGCCATGTATTGTTCTGCTTCCCATTTAACCTACACGTGGAGCAGTGCTGTAAGGAATTTTTTCCTTTTTATCCCCTTACTGGCCACCTACTTTTCTTCACTATGTCACCTGTTCACTGAGATGAGTCTGGGAAATGTCTGGCTTAGTGTGGCAGGGCAAAGAAAATACACAAAAATGCAAGATCTTGCAGCTGGTGCAGAGGGCAGGCTTCTCCCACCCCTTTCCTAGCAATCATCTTGTACCTTGGTTCTCTTACAGCAATTGCAAAACTGATACTTAATGGATGCAAGAAATGAGGCCCAAAATTAAGTTCAAATGAGTAGCTGATTTGTCAGTTCAGAGTTTCCATTGCATTGTTTTCTATATGCAATTAAACTGCTTCCTGGAATATTCATGTGAGTAAATCTGGTATCTTAATAGAAGTGAATTTCCCTTAAAGTATTCAAGAGATGATCTTTTCAAGGTAATTGCATGGGTGTTTGTACAGTTGCTCATAAAGCATCTCAGGGCTGGGGGTTTTTTTGGTTTGTGTTTTTTGTGTGTGTGTGTTTTGTTTGTTTTTTGGGTTTTTTTGAGAAAATTTTATATGTCTGTGTGGTAACGCCAGCTAAATCAATGTTGTCTCAAGTTTAAATGGAAAGAAATGGCTCCCCCCCTAACAAAAACAGAGTTTATGTGTCTGAAGTATTCAAAATCTCATGTGAAGTATGGATGAACTGGAAAAAATATTGGGAAAGGTGAGAAGAAAGCACCATGAAGCTGGAGGAAGCACAGAATGGCAGTGGTTGGGAAAAACATCTGAAGTGTTTCATTCTGAAATCCAAGTGCTGAGCGAGAGCTGCTCACAATGTACACTTGCTGTTTCAGCCTGACTGTTCATGGAAACAGGATCCTGTATCCTGTCTAGCAGGACCCAGAGGATCAACAAGGCTGCATCAAGGGGCCTTTGGTGCCAGTTTTTGGGTTGCTACTTAACTGTTGGGCATTCCTTTGCATGTCATCAGCAATGAGAAAACACACAGAAAATGTCACAGAAATCACTGACTTGGGCTAGTTACAAACCTCTTTCTATGCTGTGAGTGTCCAGCATTCTCACCTCCCTTCATGATACCCTGTTGTTTGTTTAGTCTGTGGTGTCAAATTTAGAGGGGCCACAGCTGAAGTTTCTGGTTTAGTTTACTCCATTCACTTACATATATTTGCTTGCAATGTGAAAGTTCTGCTTGAGTTGAATTGTCCACATTACTTCTTTTGCCAGTGAGCTGGAGACATTTGTTGAAGACCTGAAGAAGGACTCTGCTGCTTCCAGCAAGACGGTTACACTGAAAGATGTTGAAGATGGAGCCTTTCTTTTGAGACAAGTGGGAGAAGCTGTTGCTACCCTGAAAGGTATGTACTTTTCCTTTTTACTTTTGTTTCTTTTAACCACAGAGAACAGTTTTACCTTTGATCTGAGGGCATTAACTTTTGCTTCCAAAAAGATTTTTGGAAAAAATCATAAAGCTGGGATTAGGGAGCTTGCTGCATGGCCCCTGGAGAGAGGTAGACACTCAAGTAATTGACATTCACCCAATTGTTTGTTACTGCCCAAGGCTTTTTTCATTTCCTCTTCAGCTTCACAACTGTTTTCTTTGCAGGAGAGTTCCCAACATTGCAAAATAAAATGCGAGCGATCCTCCGGATTGAGGTAGAGGCTGTGAGGTTCCTGAAGGAAGAGCCACACAAGCTGGACAGCCTGCTGAAACGTGTGCGCAGCATGACCGATATCCTGACCATGCTCAGGAGGTGATTTTTAAAAGTTTTATTTTCTTCAACCTTAAAGAATTTCCTCAAACAGGACTGGAACAACTTTTGGGGTTGTGTTCACACCTTCTCCCCAGGCAAGTTTGAGAAATTCAGCTTGCTTGCAGTATTTATAGATTATTCCTAGAGACCTCTCAAGGGAAATCAAATTAGCCTTTCCTGTGCTCTGTGCAGTGGCTCTGTTCTGACCAACAGCCTCAGTCATTGAGATCTTACAATTGAAACTAGATCCCTCTAAACTCAGCACTTCCAGATTTGGGAAGTACCTGGATGTGAAAATGTACAGTGGCAACAGTCCCATATCTGAGCTAATTCACTTTAGGTATTTACAGCAATTAAAACTAACAGAAGTATTGTCTGTCAGTGAAAGGTGCTTTCCCTAAAATGTAACAGTAAGAAAAGAACAGGAAAAGAGTCTAAGTGGATAAAGGTATCCTAAACCTTCTGAAAGAAAAAGTTTATAATAAGCTTTTGAATTAATGCAAATTCTTTATTCTCTTCTTTTCAAGGAAGATGCATTACACAAAGTTGAAATATTAAGTAAAACTTACGTCCACTAAGTGCCAGTGTTTAGCTATGTTTATCAGAATATATAAGCAGCAAATGGTTGCTTGTTTATATGACTCAGTAGACATTGGATTTAATTCCTGCTCAAAACTGTCAGTAGTGGTGGTCTCAATTTTACTTCAATTACAAGAAAATGTAAGTCATAAGGCTGTTGTCACAACCGTTATTCTAAGGACAGTAGGATTGCCATTGTTTCCATATATTGTGGAGCATGTGTAAAATGGATTTGGCAGTGCTGGCAGATGGATAAAATGGTTTATGTAACAGGTTTTCGAAGAGTCACATCACTTATTTTACCATGCACATAAACACCTATATTCATTCATGTTCGTTTATTTTCTTTAAAATTACTACAGTTATTTCCTGTCTTGCTCCACTTGCAAAGAAAAATAGAACAATAAGCTACACATACCAAAGTTTTACCAAAAGTCATTTTTTGCAGGAAATTTACTTATTAAGCCTCATAAAGTCTGTTTCAATAATGGAAAAACTGATGGCATTTGATGGCTTGCTACACTCTGAAGCCCAGACATTTCACAGCTAGCTGCCAGAAATAGTTGCTTCTTTATATCCTCAGCTCATCCTACCCCACACTCTTGACAGGCAAGACCTTTGTGAAGTATCATTTGATGGCTCTGTTTTGGCAGTGTGCCAGACTGCTACCTCACATTATATGTAGCTTCACTTTCCTGTGCTAATAATCCAGGAACATCTTGTTTAGCTAGATATAGTGTATGCAATTTAAGTCAACTGATTTGCATTCTCACTCTGAAATCAACTCACTGTAACTCATGGTTTGGTCAAAAACTGCCAGTACATCACCGAAGGTTTGTAAAAACTTTAAAAGGCAGAACCAGCTGAATTACACCAGCCTCTCACAAAATCCAAGCCCCTGACTCTGAGAAAAAGCTATAAAATCACACAGTTGAGAGCATCAGGAAGAAAAAAAGCACCATTTTGATTGTTTTGATACAGGTGCTTTTTCCTTGCAAGAGTTTATTGTTATGTATTGCTCACAACAGGCCTGTGTGCTAACCATGTGCTGTTGTGTTCAATTTGGCCGAGCAGACATGTTACAGAGGGACTGCTGAGGGGTGTGGATCCATCCCAAGCCCTGCAATACTCTGCTATGGACAAGTCCACTGCAGCTGACACTCTGAAAAGCCAAGAGGAGCACAAGCCCACCCAGGGACACGCACAGCAAAACCTCACAGCGATCCCATCTGAGTCCCAGGTGTCATCAGTCAAGTCAGAAGTCATCCCCTTCTCAACTATGACTGTCCACCACGTGCAGAGCTGGCCCGTCGTCATCCATCAGTCTCAGCACTCCTCAGCCCTGGTGAACCACGCCCAGGGCTCACCCTCTGCCGCCTGTCTCAGCGAGCACCTCCCAGCCACGCCAGCAGCCCCCCTGCAGGAGCCCACAGCAGCACCCCAGCCCACCCCAGCCACGCCAGCACCGCAGGTCTCTGTCAATGGTACCACCATGCAAAGTCTTTTCATTGAGGAAATTCACAGTGCAAGTACCAGAAACCGAGCTGTATCAATTGAGGTATGCTGTATTCTACTCAGCCAGCTGTCCTCTCTTTGGGTCTGAGCTCCCAGTCTCACTCTTGAGGCTGCAGGTGGGACTTTCAAATGCATTCTGGGGATTTATGTGCTTAATCCCTAACTACACTGTGCTTCTGAAGATACCCTCTGATTTTGTCCCTGCTCATTGCAGAAGGGTTGGACTAGATGACCTGTAAAGGTCCCTTACAACCCAAACTATTCAATGATTCTATGGTTTAAAACGCAACAGGAAAATTAGATGTAACCAAAATGAGTAACTGCGTTTTTTAATTTACCTTTATTAAAAAAAATTTAATTCTATTTTAAAAATTTTAGAATACCTTATTTTTGAGCATGTAATTCTCTGGCAACACTTGCATCCGTGGATTTCATTCACTCTTTAAATCTCCATATGCCTTGTTATGGAGAAGTAAAAGTGAAAGCGTGTGAAGTTCCAGTGGTTTTACACAGACATATTGAGAAAACCCACAGGTGAACTGTTGTGTCTTATCACAGATGTGCACTTTAATCACCAGAGTGATTAAAGGCAGAGACCCAGATTTAAATTTTGCCTTTGTTCCTTTAGTGAGCAGTGGCCACTGTCAGTCTGTCATGTTTTTGTGGCAAATCTGGCATAACAGAAGTCAGAACCAGTGTACAATTACTGTTCCTGTATTTCCTTCAGTTGGTGACTAGAACTGAAAGAATCCATCCATACTGACCTATAATGTTTACACATGGATTTTATTTTTAAGTAAGTGATCACAATGGAAATCAGAAAAATAAAAAGATGCTTTACTGTTTTTTTCTAGAAAGCTGAAAAGAAATGGGAAGAGAAAAGACAAAACCTTGATCACTATAATGGAAAGGAATTTGAAAAGCTCTTGGAAGAGGCCCAGGCCAATATAATGAAGTCAATTCCTAACCTGGAGATGCCTCCCCAGCCAGCAGCCCTGCCTAAGGGGGAGGCAGCAGAAAAACTAGAAGTCTCAGGTAAGGTTTGCTAGAGTAAATGGGGCTAAAAAATCGTGTATCTGGAAAGGAGAGGTTATTTTTCCAACTTTCTAGAATGTTTTCAGTTTATAGATTTCTGTGATCTTGAGAAGGACAAAACAATCCCTGAATAAGAAAAGACAGCTTTAAAAGCAAGAATAACTTGCTGTGTGTGGATAGAACAGCAGTAAAAGTTGGCAATTGCAAGCAGGAAGATCCAGGTTAGGCATTAGGAAAAAACCCCATAATGATAAGGAAAGTGAAGCACTGAAGCAAGGGTGCATGAGGCAATGAGGAGGATGCAAGGTCACTGTCACTGGAGAGAATGGCTTAGACTACCCCTGATCTAGAGTTATACAGGTAGTGCTACTTTTTGGGAGCAAGACGGTGTAACATCCTTCCAGTCCTATTTCTTTCACAATTTAACATACACATCCATGTCTGAATTCATTCAAAATTCAAGAAGCAAAGAAGCTGCCTCAGCCAAACTTTGGATTTATCCCATTACTAAACATGAATCAACTGTAAAATTCTTATCCAGCTACATAAGCAATAGTCCATCTGGCTCAGTCTCTGACAGGCCATTGGAGACACTGTCTGTGGGGGGCACAGAACCTGGCTGCTTTCTGCAGTCTGCTAGTAGTCTCCCAGCAACCCCAAGTGATTTTTAGAGGGAATATCCCAGTCTTCTTTTCATATCCATTATGGAACTTTTGTCCTTTAAACCTGCTTATACAATTTGCTGTGGCAGCAAGCTCCCCTTCTTGTGAAGGAGCTTTCCTTCATCTATTTTAAGCTGATCTCATACCAGCTTCACTGAGGTACCCATAGTTCTAATATTCTGTAATTTGGCAAATAGCAAACAGCAGCTCTTCATTCCCTTTATAAAATCGTGAAGGCAGTGGATAAACCTTTATGATATCCTGGACCTCTCAACCTGCCCCACAGACTTCACACTGTGAACTTCCAGCCTTTGTGGTCCCTCTATCCAGGCCAGCTGCCCCCTCCTCAGGCCAGATGCAGTTACCCTTCTCTAACTGCACTGTGTCCTTCTGGAGCTGTGGAGGTCAGAGCTGCATGCTGCACTCAAGGTGTTGGTATGCCAGTGTTGTAAAAAGCTGAAAAACAATGCCCTGGGCCTTGTGTAGACAAATTCATATAGAATTTGGGGAGGAGTGTTTTCAGATACAGCATTTTCTTCTGGGTGTACCTTTGACACTGCCAAGTTGTGGCTTCTTGGATGTTTTACAACATGTTTAAAATAAGTTCTGTTGAACCTCATAAAATCATTTTAGAATTCTGGCACCATTCAGTGAGATTACTGGCTATCAACACAATTAGCTTGTATAATGTGTGGCATAAATAGAAGAAGTCAGTGAAAATAAGTACCATATGGGTGCAGTGAGCTGTGACATCTTAAAAAGTGCAGAGCACAGTAACTGAGAAGTTTTGTAAGTCACATAGTTAACTAATCCACTTCTAGAATACAGTTTTGCACAGTGTGCAGCCAGCAGATTTAAGAAGAAATTTGATGGGATTGAGATATTTGCCTTCTGTTGTGCATAACGAATCCTGTAATAGTAACACAAATATGGGAACAGCAAAACTTTTCCTTAATATCTGATTAAATACCTCGTGTACCACTCAGCTCTTCTATGACTGAGGATGAAAAGTTCATCCATAAAAGTTCATACCAGTATGCTGTGGACTTGAAAGCTGAGCAACATAAGAAAAGAACACTTATCTACCAATATAATACATAAGAAATGTTGGTCATAAATTAGCAGAGCCCTCTGTTGGCTCAACTGCAGCACCCAGATAGATGATGTTGCCTGCTTACAGTGCCTCCTCCATTCTCCACACAGAACCACTCCCAGTGAAGAAACTCTTTTTTTCTCTGCAAAGCACAAAGCAAAGTAAAATTACACACTTTATACAGTCTTTTAGATAACTCTATAAATATTTCTTTAATGACTTGACTCTAACTTGTCTTTGTATCAAGTTTGTTCAGTGAAAAATTTGGGGTTTATTTCTAGCATGTACAGTAGAAATTGGGCTTCTTCATCTCTCTTTGTGCCTTCATATGTGAGAATACCCTGATTTATTCAAGTGACAAGTGATCAGTAGCTTCTATTAAAGAGAGTTTATCTGACTGCAGAGACTGCCTTAAGGCAGGCATTAATATTTTGAAATCTTTTGAGTGTTTTTTGGTACAAGTATGGTGGGAGCAGCTAATTCCACTCTGTCTGTGCCTGTTGAAGAATGCTGCAGTTTAGTGAAATGGCTGGTTATGAACAACTCCCATTTTGTTCACAGAAGTGCTGAGCCCTTTGGCACTGAAGAAGGTTCCATAAAGTGTAGGTTTTGTTCAAGGTCAGTCTCAGGCTTAGTGCATTGTACATTTACTCCTCCCTCCTTAAATATGCCAGAAGAACTCAGCCATAGGTGTAAAAAAGTCTCAGATAAGATCTTCCCCTCAATTTTTTCCTCCCAAGTTTTTTTTTCTTCCCATTTATATTGGGGAAATATAATTGTTTAGTAAATAAAACAGACATCCAGCTTTGAAGTTCGATGTCTTGCCCAGAGTCACTGCACTGACTGTGAGCAAACCCCATCACAACCTCTCCCTAATGACTCCAGCTGAGGGGTGTGAGGGGGATTGGCCTTTGATAACCTATGCACCTGCCACGCTCACTGACAATATCTCTTGCCTGCATTCCTCCTTTTTATCTCCCATTTTGAAGATGGAGATGGATGAGTGTCACAGAGATGTGAATGAGGTGGTAGGTTTACTTTGTGCCTTCCATGTCTCTCATCCAAAATTGCTCTCATTAAGTGGCAGAACACCTTGGAATTCTTGCCGTCAGAGTCACTGCCAGTTTGAGGGTAATGGGTTGTGCCCATTAAAAGGAGTAGGGCTTTGCAAAGGCCCTACATCACAGTCTGCTAAACACCCTCTTGGAGAATTGCTCTGATTTTACAGCAGAACTACATCTGATGTAATTAAAAACTGAGTGGTGTGTATTGACTGAAGAAGTGGTCTAATGTAAAGAGCATCTGGAAATTCACTCTTCTTGCAATCCTGCAAGGGAATGCCCGATAACCAGGGAGGGAGATAATACAATGGAACATTTCTTTAAGCTTAAGCAACTTCAAAGAACATTTGTTCTAAGAAGGAAACAAAGACAAGGCTGGGTCAGACAAGGGCTCTGTCCAGTCCCCAGGGCCAGCTGGAGTGCTGAAGGAGCCTGACACAGCCCCAGGAGTGGGCAGTTATGCAATAACTTGCCCAGAGGGAACACTTAGCCCTAAACAGCTGGGTAATCCCAAAAGCAGGATGTTTTAACTTTCTGGATTATATGTATTCCAGCTGTTTATATAACACTGAGTAGCTGCAGAAAGGTTGTTCTTTTGCTCTTGAAAACAAACAATGTAAACAGCAGTGTGAAAATAGAGGCTGTTGCCATGTGTGATGCTTAGCCTGTGACCAGAAACACACAGGGCCAGGTCATGAGCAGGGTAATGCTGCTTCTGAAAATAATGCTGTCCAGGGACACTGGGGAGGAGGAGGTGGCAGCTGGCAGGGAAGCATGATCAGGAGCAATGCCAGTTGCCAGAGAGCCTGGTCTTCTCTTGGAAGACTCTCCTCAGAAAGCAAGGGCTGGCTCTGCTTGGCCTTTGCAATTGGTACTTGAATGTTCTGGGGTTAGCAAAATATGTACAGGGCTCTTACGTGATAATTCAAAGGGAAAACTGTGCACTCCTAGAATAGTAGCAAGTAAAGTGAAAACAAATGCTCCCTTAGAAAAGGAGCAAGTGCAGTTGCCTCTGGTGATCCCCTGCCCTGCTCAGAGGTGAGAGGACTCACTGAACTGCAAAGGTGGCATCTCTACAGTACTGCTTACATTTTCACTCAGCCTTTGTCTGAACTTAGCTAGATGTGTACAGTTATGACATGGACAAAACCCTTCTGCTCCTCTCCTTTGCACCTTGCCAGCAGCACCTCCCAGGCAGAGCAGAAACCTGTGCTGATTGCTTCAAAATTGCTGAGAACAATGAGAAGCCTCCAGGCTGGTGTCTCATTAATATCCACATTTGTGGCCTTGCTTTCAGAGGAGACTGTGGGGCACTGTCTGTAACCAGGTACCCAGAACCTGCTCCTTACCTGCTTCTTTACAAATGTGTGCTCTGCTATCCCACCTGTACACTGAGGGCTGAGACCCAGCTACAGTGGCATGGAGGACAGGAGTTTTGCTGAAAATTTCTGGTGAAGTGCCCCAGTTTCTCTGTGCAAGTACAGCACTGTTGGCTTTCATTCAAGGCAGTTACACTTGAATACCAAATGTGTTTCTGTTCATGTATTCAATGACAGGACCTTTTAAGACATTTTTTCCCTTTCTCATTGAGGCAGGTACGCAAATATTATTTTCCTCTCCTTCACCTATGCTCACTTTGTGCTCCTCTGTTTACCTGCAGAAGAAGTTCCCGATGGAGAACAGGATAATGACAAGCTGACCAAGTCTCCACCTCCTCCACCTCCACGGCGCAGTTACCTGCCAGGGTCAGGACTAACCACAACGAGATCAGGAGATGTCATCTATACAGCCAGAAAAGAGGCTGCTGCTGTCAAGGTTTGATGAGTCATACTCTATGCAGTCAGACTGTTGATGAGTGGTTGGCACAGAGACAACAGACAGGCTTGGGCCTATAAACCACAAAATAAGTTGAAGCAGAGCTGTGTCCTGGAGAGCTACTGAAACTGCTTACCAGGATGCACTTCTGTGGCCAAATGAACAAGTAAGATTTGATCAGTTCTGTTTACAGGAGTCTTGCTGCTCTTATCTCCTAGCAATGTAGAAGGCAAGTCACAGGCTGCTTTCATTTACAGTGGTAAGAAGATTAAAAATAAAAAAAAAGAAGCATGCCTTACACAGATGGGGAAGATCAGCTCAGATTTGAAAGTGTTTTTACAGAGATGTTGCAAATTAGTTTCTTCAGGCTTGTTTTCCCCATCTGTTCTGGGGAAGGAAGTAAAGGGAAGTCCAACGTAGGAAGCTTTTTAGTCTGTGAGCATACAATCACATCAGCAATATTGGGTGCCTTTGAACTGATGAAGTGGCAGAAAGAGGGACATTGCAATTGGGGAATTGCAGTAGTGTTGAATTTTCAGTGTTTGCTTTGCATCAGGAGGGCTCAACTATGTTATCTGTCTGCTTTCTTATCCCCTTGTAGGAATGCAGTGAGGATGCTGGACAAATAGCACAATCCAAAGCCCCTAAAGAGGATCAGGCATTGTGTCGGAGCACAGGGCATGCTGTAGCACCAGCTGCAAAAGATGAAGAGGAAGAGGAAGGAGATAAAATAATGGCAGAATTACAGGTATGCCTTTTGGGTTGCACATGAGGACACCTGTACCCAGTATCACTTCTAGGGCCTCAGTGCAATTTCTAGCTCAGAACATGAAGGAAAATAGGTCTGCCAGCCTCACCTGGTCCCACTTTGTTGCACTGAGGGGTACATTTTTTGGAAGTACTACCAAATTTTGTTCAAGAGGTCTGGAGCTGACAGAGTGATCAAAAATGCAGTAGCTGCCAGTGGAGGATCCTGCACATTCAGATGGGACAAGTCAAATATTGGTGTGCCTTTGATGTGGTTGCCCCTGGACTAGTGTTGCTCACCTAGTACCACATGAACAAGGCTGAGAGCCCCTTGTCCCTGTTAACTTCGGTGGGGACAGCTCTGCTCCTGGTGGCCTGTGCTATGCTCCAAAGTTTCCCAGAGTGTGTGAACACTGAGACATTGCCTGTTCCCTGTGCTGTAACTGGTACACTACTCTGCCAGTGGCATAGAAGTAGTGCTCTCTTGCTGGTCCTTCTCTTGGCATCACGTAGGACAGTTTACTTTAGTGATGGCAATGCTGCAGTAAAAGCCAGCTATTCCAGCTACCATCACTGAGCTCCAGCTTCCCAGGGGCACCCTCTGTCCTATTCCATGCTCACAGGAGGACAGGAGATGTGGATCAGCTTAGCTGGCTATAACTTCTGGTGTTTCAGAGCACTGTCACAACATGAGATGATCCCTGATGTCCGCCTGCCAACAGGTGGGCTTGGTGCTGCCCAGGGAGCCTTTGGAGCACAGGAGACATGGGCATTAAGCAGGAACTGTTACATCTGAGGGGTGCACCCTGTCCCTTCACTCAGCTCTCATGCACCAGGGCTGGTCTGCAGGGAGTGAGAGCAGCAGTTTGCCCTTATCCCCACTCCGTGTGCTGCTGACAGTGGGATGGGAGAGCTGGGGACACAGGAGCTGTCACAGCATCTCTGTCTCTAGGAAAGCAACCCTCTGCCTTGCTACTGCTGACAGTGAAGAAAGGTTAAGGTCTGGAAAGGGGGCTGAGGGGAGCTAAGGAGGAGAAATAGGCATGGTTGCTCAGCAGGGAATGGGTGTTTAAATGCTAGTTTTGGGGACTAGCAATACTCATTTAAACTAATACCAAATAGCAGTTATATTTTAGAAGTTTAACAGAGTACCATGTCTTAGAAAGGGCAAATTGCCTGATCTAAGAGCTACAGGCTCATTTGTTTGATATCAGTCATAGGCAGAAAAATGAAAATTGAGATGTGGGATTTAATCAATGAAGAACTAAAGGAGCTGTCAAAGCAAATAACACTCCTTGGTCAAGTAACAGGTTTTACTCCTTAAACTGAATTGTATACCTATAAATAATGTAGTAAGGCATTTGATCAAACATTACACAACATTCTCATAAAAATCTGGCACCTCAAAATATACCAAAAAACCCATATCACGGCATGATTGAGAGCTGTCTGGTTTTGGACTCACTGACCTCCATGCAGGTGTCTATAGACAGGTCTCATAGGGATCAGCAACAGGCTCAATGTCTCTCTGTATTTTCATCAAGAGCCTGGAAATACATTTAAAATCCTTACTGTGTAAATCATCTTATTCAGATCAGTGAAATATGAGAGCAGAGAGATAATAGCAATCACTTAATGGTCATAATGCTTTTCTGAACTAAAAAGTCCACATGAAGTACAATATATAGGCCAGGCCACAACTGCATGTCTTGGAAAGAAACAGAAGTTGCAGTTACAAGTTGACAGGAGCTCTCAGATCAGTGCTGTTGCCACAAAATTGTGTCTGCTTCAGGTGTAGATGTGAGAATGTGGAGTGTTTTTATCTCTGTGTACAGGATCAGTGAGATCCACACTGTGCTGCTGCATCCATGACCGAGTATCCATGTGCCCCCCGTTTGAAAAGGCTGTTTAAGAATATGAAGGTTCAGAAGGGACTTGAGTACAATGTGAAGATTTTTAATGTAGCAGAAAAAGACATCATAATAATCAGTGGCACAAATTATTTGGAGACTGTTACAGATATTTCAGAGCAAAGGGGATAAAAAAAATACCAGAGGGAAATAGCCTTTTTGTCACTTAAATCCTGAAGGCCTATGAGGATGCTTAACTCAAACCCACATCACTGGTCTCACAAATGGGTAAGTTGGGGAAAAGTCCATATTGTGTATTGTGACGAGCAAGACTATTTTTTCTATTAGTTTCATGTCATCTTAGGTACTCTGGTCTATTAACACATACAAATAGGATATAAGGGAAAACCAGAAGAAAGTCTACATCCTGATTTTTTTGTACTGGAGTTTTTTCATTATTCTTACTTTTCTAGTTTTGCATAAACTTGCAGTACATATGAGGAATACAGTCTTTAAAGAACAAGCCTGATTCTAATCTGTAATCAGGACTATTAATTTCATGAGATACCAGGAATCAAATAATTTCCCTAACACATGGTATAAAAATTATAATATTACTGCATGTCACAGTGTGTCTGACTCCTGTAAGCACTCCTCCCTCTTTGCTGTGTCTTCCATGCACATCTCACTGAGGGCAGGCCAGGCCAGGCGAGAAATTCTGGTCAAGCACATTTGCAGCCTGCACTGCACAGTGATAGTGGCAGTGATAGTTTTGCTCCTCCAGATCTGGGAGCCAGCTGGATAGAGAAGCTCAAAGGAAATGAAAGGAGAATAGCAAGATAAACAGCTGAAAAGTCTGGACCATGCCCTGGGGGATGCATGTGGGAGGCCAGTGTCCACAAGCCCATATGCTGGGACTGTCAACTTATGGTTCATTAGCAAAGACTGGGACAAAGAGACATCTCCATGTTTAAAGTTTTAGTAACAGTTTGGGTGGGAGAAATTGAGTTATGTGACTCTTGTGTGATTATCGGCCACTAGGGAGTAGGTTCTGTCACAAGCCCTAAGTTTGTCATGGGCTTCCCACGTAAGTTTGGGCAGTCTGTAGCACCTCTGTGTGCCACCTTCTCCCCACATGCAAATTCAGAAATCAAGCTCATCCTCCTTACAGGGAGCGCTGAGGTCAGCATGATGTTAGAGGACAGTCTTGGCAGACTGGAGGGGATACTCTGGGTCTCTTAATCTGATAGTCTAAAATCTCTATTACCTTACAAGCTTGTAGATAACATGGTTGAGCTGAGACTGTTAAAAACAAATGCTCTCTTGTCATTGGTCATCTCCAGATATTTCTGTGTAAGAGTTCTTGGTCTCCTGATAACCTGCAGTATTTATTTCCTAGGCTTTCCAGAAGTGCTCTTTTATGGATGTAAACTCAAACAGTCATGCTGAACAGTCCAGAAATGATACACATATTAAAGACATAAGGCCTGGGACTTTAATTCATCACAAGGAAAAGAAGGTAACAAGTGGCAATTGTAAACATGCCACCCGGTCTTGGCATAACCTTCTTTCCTTCAAAACTAATCTTATATCTTGTGTCCTCTTCTCTTTAACCCTCACCCACCACTGCCCAGTGGTTTCCTTCCTTTCATCTCAGTATGGCTCATCTGGAACATTATATTAAACTACACTGTGTCTCATTAGCAATTATACAATAGTTGCATGAAGCTTTATGATTCTGTGAAATCAAAACAGGATCCATCAGTTTCTGTCAGAGATGCGCAGACTCCTTAGAACATCCTTCCCATACTCTTCTGGCAATGGATGGTGAAGCTTCTCTCCTAAGCTTAAGGAGAATCAGTGGTTCCTCTCAGTCTCTAAAGCAAATTTAGAGAATTTGTGCTTTATTTCATTTCATTTGTTGGTCCCAGAAATAGTTGTTAGATATTCAGAAATCCCATTCAGTTTATTGGACAACAGAGTCTAAGTGGACTGGGGGCAATTTGCCCTTATGCTGAAAGTTAATGCCCGAAATTCAGTCATGGCACCGAGAAGAGGTGCTGCTGTCTGGGGCTGTAGCCAAGCTGGGGTGAATTTCACAGCTGTGTGTGGGTTGGAGTTGCCAATTGAGTTGATTTGACTTAGTAGGCAGCCAATGTGCAGGACAAGGAAAGGACAAGTATTTTTGTCCTTGCAGACCTCTTTTTTACATTTAAAAATAATGAGTTGCATCACTGCTGGGTTTAGGGGATTGTGCAGGCACGACAACTTGTCAGACAAATGCCAGCTTGCAATGCAGGTGGGTACAGTGGGGCATGGTATGAGGGAAAAGGGAAAAATTGCTTTCTTGTGGAGTGTATGACAGTGTTACAGAGAAAAAAGAATTGTCAATTCATCCTCATTACAACTGTTGTCAGAATGAGAAGTTCATATTGTTACATGAAATCCTGGGTCACCCCTCAGGACACTGCACATCCTGTAGCACAAACATTTCTTCACAAGGTTTTGCCAAGTAATTGCCATAAACTGCTACTTATTTGAATAACACAGAGTCCAGGAAGTTAAGGTTAATGAGATCTGGTTTTGTAATCTGGCATGACAGAGTGTTTATTGGCTTTAAATATGGAACATTATGGTCACGATAAAATCATAGAGGAAATGAGTTTTGTTGTGGTTTTATTTTTCTAATAGAAAGGTGGCAGTTCCTAAAATGAGACCTATGGAACAATGACACATGAGGTGCTGCACTGATGCTTGGAACTAGAAATGGAACTTGCTAAAAAAAGATACACAGTCATCATATCCAGAGGCAACAAGTGCCATTAGGTGGCTTGGCCTAACTGAGGGGTCTGTCATATAATGGGATTGGGAGGCACTAAGCAAGTCGGGGGCCGAGGGGATCACAAGCCCTGGTGTTTGGTTCCAATAGTGCCTCTCAGCACCAAGTGCAGAGAGTGTCAGCCTGCCCACTGAGGCCTTGCTGCTGTGCTGGTTTGCATGACAGCTTCTCCTCATTTAGAAATATGAAGGATTTCAAGGTATCCACGGAGCAGCTGTTCAGGCTTGTAACTGCTGAACAAGCCTTTGTACACGTGAACTGTGACTGCTGTATTGCTGACTGTCTTGCTGCTGTGATTTGATTGTGTGTAAAGTTCTTCTGTGTAAAATCCTCTGATAGTGCATAAGAAAATGTCACACAAGGTATAGAAACTATACCTGGTGAAGCTCCGTGTGCATGGGGCGTGCATGCACAGCCAGCCTGGGGATTTCTGCAACGTCACTCATCCATCTCAGCTGGGAGAGCAATGCTCCTGACTGTTCTGCACATCCTGATGCTCATATAAGTATAATCTGTCCTTCTGGTGTGTTAGGAATCAGCTTCTAGTCTCAAGCAATGTCAGCAGGATTGTTTTTGGTTCACTGCTTTCGGGCACTCAAGGCCAAAATAATTTCCTTCTTGATGAACCGTCTTTTGACTGTAGATTTCTCTCTTACGCACTCACAGGCACGGGGTCTCCTCAGGTCATTCCCTCACCCTGATGATCAGTGTTTCTCCTAAGCTGTCACTAGCACTTAAACCAAGCCCCAGACAAAAGCCTGGTATTACGAAACAGCATCTCCAGGGGGCCTCACTTGCAAATAAAGAAAAAAGTACTCTTAAAAGTTTCATTGCTGGGAATATGCATACTTCTTTTGAGCCAGTGGCTGATCTCTTTGTGTGGCGTTCAGAGTTTCTGCTCTAAGTGAATGTAGCTCAGTGTTTCATTCTGCACATCCACAGGCACTGCAGGATGCCACTGGTAATTTTGAAGGAATACTTTTAAGCTGCAGCAAGGATTTAGAAGTGCTCAGACTGTAATGATATTAATTGTGATGGAGCAGCACTGTTCAGGTGTGAGCAACATTAGAAGCAGCAAAATGTAATTTGAAAATCAGCTTTTACTGGTATAAAACTTCCTTTCAAGGTGAGCCAGACTCTGGCGTTTGGCTCTCCAGAGAGCCAGCAAACCATAGCGCCCTGCTGTCAGCCCTTCCATGTCAGCCTCCCTTTGATGTGTCCCAGCAGAATGTAACCAGATACTGGGAATCTTTCAACTTCAATCTTACAAAAACCTGGGATTTTTTTTTTAGCTAGAAGGTGAACAGGTCAAGGTAGTCCTGTGTTGGAAATAAGGTAATTAGTGTGCTTTTGCATATTCTGGAGGCCTTGTTAAAACAAGGTAACATCCCATCCTGACCTAATGCATAGCACAAAGCAGTAACATCATGCACTGTTCTGCCAGAATTTGGAATTTTGCCCTGAAGAAAGACAGGAATCAGATGACAACTTCAGACATGTCTGTGCAGCAGTAAATGGAGTGGTGAGTTTATGAGGTCTGCGCTTCCCCTGAGATTAATTTTGGGGGAAAAAAAAAATCCTGTAAAGGTAAAAGCCCTGAATAACTAAGTAATCCAACTTTCCCCCTTAGGTGTATGGGGCTACAACAGGATCTCCCACAGATAGTGACCATCCTAAAGAGAAGAGGGAAGGGAAAACTGAAGAAGAATTGGGTTCTGATTCATCCAGTACAGCTGACAGTAAAATTGGCTTTTCAATGAATGAGAGTCCTACATTTAGCAAGGGTTTGTTTGTAGACAGTACAGACTATTCTAATACAAACCTTCAGAATATGAGCACAAACCTGTCTGGTGTCAGTTTGCCAGAGGAGGACAAACGAAGAGGGGCTCAAGATACCTTAGGATCCCATTTTCCAGCTGTTGAAACTGGAAAACAAAAGCTGAACTCCAGACTCTCAGGAGATGCTCAGCAGGCCGTGCCGCAGGGGGAAGCCTTGCAGGGCGCGGGCAAGCACGTCCCCGTCAGCAGCGTTGCCCCTCTCCTGAGGCACACCCAGGAGGCTGCAGGGCCTCAGCCTTCCTCGCAGGAACAAGAAGCTTCTGCAGTCAACTACAACCAGGTTGTGCTGAGACCCAAAGTGTCGAGAAGTAACAGTGTGAGCAGCACTGAAGAGACAGACTCCCCAGGCAGCTCTCCGAGTGAAGACACCCCACCCACAGAAAACATCGCCTTCATGATTACTAAAACAGCTGTGCAGGTGCTCTCGAGCGGGGAAGTTCACGACATAGTCAGCCGGAAGGGGGGAGACGTGCAAACAGTGAACATCGATGCGAGGAAGGATGTGGCATCAGAGAAGGGCATCCCTGAGAACACAGACAGCGAAGAGCCAGTGGTGTGTCTGGACAAAAAACCTGTCATCATCATTTTTGATGAACCGATGGATATCAGGTCAGCGTATAAACGTCTGTCTACAATTTTTGAGGAATGTGATGAGGAGCTGGAAAAAATGATGACAGATGAGAAGATAGAAGAGGAAGAGGAGGAGGAAGAAAATGAAGCACGTGAAGTCTCTGAGAGGCAGAAGGAAGAGTCACCAGTAGCTAGTGACACAAAAACAACCGCAGAGCCTTCAGCAGCTCACAGTCTCCAGGGACCGTGCCTATTTAACCTTCAGTCTGACTCTGCAGAAAGCAGACCTCCTGCAGAAGAGGAAAGCACAAAGACGAATTTTAACAAATACCGTCAGATCTATGGGCTAAACACAGAAGCAAACTCAGACTCTCCTGAACAGTTTGGAAACAGGCAGGATTCTAAGAAAAAATTTAAGTTTAAATTCCCTAAAAAGCAGCTGGCTGCTCTGACACAGGCGATTCGGACAGGAACTAAAACTGGGAAGAAGACCTTGCAAGTTGTGGTCTATGAAGAAGAGGAGGAAGATGGGACTGTGAAGCAGCACAAGGAAGCAAAGAGATTTGAAATCACAAGGTCTCAGCCTGAGGAGAGTGACAAAAGTTCCTCTGGGAAGCAAGAGGGACCTTCTGGAGCGGCAGTGTCGCTGTCTAGGACTGATGAAATTCGTCAGAGTACATACAGAACGCTAGACAGCCTTGAGCAGACTATAAAGCAGCTGGAAAACACCATCAGTGAAATGAGTCCAAAACCTATCCCTGAAAACACATACACCTCTGAGGGAAGCACTGTCCCCTTCTCTGCCCAGATAGTACCAGAGACCCCATCCCGAGAGCGTGTAGTGCTGGATGAGAGCCTTGCTGGCGTAGAGCCCCCTGCGTCAATCCCAGCCACTTCACGTAAGGTACCTTAGTCCAAGAAATCAAACCTCCAGCTGCTTTCTAAAATCTGCAATAATCACCATTAAACAAGAGGGTCTTGTGATTTGTTTGCTTCCTTTCAGGTGGCTTGTTTGGGCTCCCCACGAGGTGTCTAACAGCTAATAGACCATTGGTTTTTGGGGTTTTTTTTAATCTTTGCTGCTGATTGGTGATGGGCAAATGCAGGGGAGCTGGGTCGAATAATCCGCTGTGTGAAATGACAAGCGTCACTGACATGAAATCCAGGCTGATCAGTAGCTGAGCAGTTTTCTCCATTTGATTCTGGAAATTAACACCTGCGGTGTGAAGCTCCTGAACTTTCCCTGCATGTAGTACTGTGGCTTTTTTTTTGGCGCATGGTGTGCAGTCCTGCCTTCAAGCACTCTGGTACTCACCACTCTTCTCCTTGTCTCCCTTCCCTGCCCTCCACTCGTTTCCACAGGGCTCCAGCGCTGCCTCCCAGACAAGCCGGATGCCGGTCCCCATGGCTTCAAAAACTAGACAAGGAAGCATGGAGAAATCAGGCAAACAGCACAAGCTGCAGGATCCACGCCAATACAGACAGGTAGTTTTACCCTAAACCCGGTGTTTGGATGGACATTTCATGTTGTTTGTTTATTTAAAAACTCCAGTAACTGACTGCGATTATACCAAATATCGGATGCCTGAGGTCTAACTGGACGTCCTGGATCCTGGGGGCATGACAGTACTGATCTTTCCACCATGCTTGTGCATGCATGTCTGCAATAAAACACCTGCTGCTTTTTTGTTTGGTTGTTTTTTGGGGGTTTTCTTGTTTGTTTTGGCCTTCCTTTTTTTT
>VZRZ01001330.1:1711779-1829610 GCA_013398175.1 Climacteris rufus
TTTTTTTTTTTTTTTTTAACTGTAGTATTCAGCTGTAATTTTAAGATGTCAACTGCCTGTTTACTTCCCATGTGGTAAATGTGGTGGTTCCTTAGGAGGACTGGGAATGCTTCTGTTCAGAGTCTTTGCAGGAAGCCCTGGACACTAACCCGCTGGTGTGTAGGTGGCAGTGGGTGCACATTAACCTGTGGCGGGACGTCTCTCACGCGTCAGTAGCGCGCAGCATGGCCGGCGTAGTGCCTGCTCTGCAACAGGTCACGCCTTCTCACTGAGCTCTCTCGGCTCTTTCTCTCTCTATGCACTCTGTTGGGCACTTTGGGTTTTCTACCACGTCCAGTCCGTGGCTGCAGGACTTAGCTCAGGCCTCGAACTGTTAGTTCTGATTCTCTGTAGGGCTGTTTTCCCAGGTCCTGTTGGTTTATCATGTTACTGGCTTTCTGACAAACTGTCTCCTGACATCTTTATTTGCAGGCTAATGGAAGTGCTAAGAAAGCTGGTGGGGACTATAAGGCTACTTCCCCTACCCTACCTGCTTCTAAGATCCCAGCCTTTTCTCCCCCTTCTGGGAAAAGCAGCTCAGCACCTGCTTCTAGCGGTGACAGCTCTAACCCTCTTAATCCACCTACTAAAACCTCCATTCCTTCCTCCACCCTTCTCGGTCCTCAGACAGGTCGCATAACCTACTCTACCTCCCTCATCCCCTCTGTCTCTAACGGCTCCTCCAAGTTTCAGAGCCCCACTTACCCAGGGAAAGGGCACCACCTCTCGTTCTCACTACAGACCCAGAACGGCCGACCACTCCCCCCTTCCTCCTCTACCTCCCCTCCCTCCTCTATCTCCCCCCCTTCCCTGAACCAAGGTATGAAGAGCATCAGGACAATCCACACCCCTAGTTTCAACAGCTACAAGGCACAGAACGGGAATGCCGGCAAGTCCGCGCCATCCACGGTCAAGGAGCCATCCTAAGGCTAAGCACAGCACACCTGCCAGGTCACCAAGGCTTTTTGTTCACTTCCCAAGAACCCGCAGCCATTATTTTAACCAGGGAATGTAACCATTTTGCTGTATTGCTGGAGGCTTAATACTAATCACGTGCTAAATACTGAATTACTACACTAGATTAGAGTGAAGCTTTTTGGAAAACCGTTGCTGTTGTAATGATAAAAGAGCAATTTCTTTCTATAGGCAGCACCTCTTACAAAAAGTGTGAAGGTGTGTGAGTGAACTTGACTGCGTGTGCACAGCAGTGTACTGAGCATGGGGAATTGTATGGTTAAAAATTTAGTAAGTTGTTTTGTATAAAGCTATTTTTCATTATGGGGTCTAGAAGTGAAAGAGATATACTAAAGTGTGATTATATTCAACTGTAAAACTGAAACTAAAATATTTTTCTTTTATTTTGGTGTTATTTAGCTTTGTTACAGATTTCTATTTTTGTCAACAAATGTCATGGTTCCTTTCGAGATCTTTTTGCCAAAACATTTTGATACTATTGTAATGTACATTTGAAAGTAGTACGCTGGACAGTAAACCTCTGCACAAGAAACAGAACAAGACTGGTCTTATGTGTGTATGAGGCAACTCAACCTATTGCACTGCCATTCAGATTATATTTAAGAATTTGCCAGCCAAGGAAAAAATAAATTGTTTTACACATATAGATAGTTGCTGATTACTTTTTTTTCTTAGCTAACTCCACCCTTTTTCCTTCAGCTTTATTTTACTGAGACCTGGTAGCCCATTAATGTATTGCATTGTGGATTTTAAAATGTACACTTCAGTACTGTTCTGTATACTGGCAAACTTTTGTAAATATCTATAAATATCTATAAATAAATAAATACTGTATGTGGCTGGGCACATAGAGTAGTTTTACCACACCAAAGTTAATTTTTATGCATGCTTAAAAATATATATGGGGAAGGGTTGAAAAAGATGGATATCAGTTAAATAGGAGAAGAGCAAGAAACTTGCATAACTCATGGTTTTGTAAATAAATTTATTTGTATAACACCATACACCATAATGTAATATACAGAACTATGATAAGCAAAGATCTTTACAAAAATAAAGGGCTGCATGCTTATATAGTTGTATTTTGTCACTAGTAACTTTTCGGATGGTTTTGATTAGCTGTTAAACTGTTTGCCTGAAGGTATTAAGCCATTAGGAGAAAACCCGATGTTATTTACCCCAGATTAAGGCCATACATAGTTATTAAATTCCAAAATGGGGTCTTTCAAATTTATGTGGATAAAATCTCATTGCTGGGATTCCAAGCTAGAAAACCAGCAAGGAAAAAAAAAAAGCCTTTGAGTGACTGAATGAGGCATCATCCCTTCCACGTTGAAGTATTCCTTGGTTTGTTTCCCCTTGGGAAAAGGGAAGTTTCTTAGAAGTGTCATTTCAAGGCAGTACCTTTGGATGGCACATCCCACTCCTCTGGAGAATATAAACATTACCCCATAGCTCAGGAACACAACACAGTCTGGTTCCAGGGGGCTCATGCCGAGTGCCACCCCCTCCGCTGGCAGAGCACAGTAGCTTCAGTGCTGGGCAGAGCCCAGGACAGGCTGGGTGGCTCCAAAGCAACGCCAAGCGGGAGGCACGGACACAGCACCCACAGAGCACCCACATGGAACCACTGGAGAGAAGCCAGCTCTCTTCCAGCCGGGATGGCACAGCAGGGACCGCTGGCTCCAGTGCTGTTCTCTGCTTTCTCACGCGTTGAATGCGTTGATTCCCTGGCTCTAAAGGGGACCTGCCCGATCCAGTGCCGCAGCTCGTCACCCAGCCCCCGTGCAGCAGACAGCACACACACAGCACCAGCAGGCTGGGTACCACACTCCTTCACACAGCCAAAGTATAAGCTCAAGCTAAATGATGGACAAAGCAGGTTTTGTTCTTAAACTGTTCGCCCGGCATCTCCCAGGGAGCAGACACTGAAGAACAGCAACGTGCCAATACCTGGTGCTCTGTAATGGCATGTGAGGTGTCCCCCATGAGCCACCACACAGGCAGGCAGCGTCCCCAGTGTTTCTGGCATTGCTCCCACAGCTGCTTCTCTCAGCCTTTTCAGGTGAGGGGCTAGAGCAGGACATTGTCCCCATATGGCTGAATTTACACATGGACAGTAGCTGTGTAAGTAACCAACCCTGTGCAGTCACAGGTGTGCAGAGGGCAGTGAGGCAGTGCTGGGCTCACAGAGATTACTGCATGTGGTGGTGAATGTGGAAATTGCCATCAGGGAGTGAACACAACGTCCCCGAGGCCTCACGTACCCTGTGACGTGCGCACCTTCCACTTTTTGTGCTCCCGCTCAGTGCTGGGGCACAGCACCCACCAGGAGACCAGGCTCAGCCAGCACACATCCCCCTGCACAGGCAGCACGGCCGGGACTGGCCTGAGTCAGGCGGTGTTTACTCCCTGCCCATCCCGCTTGTCCAGCAAGGAAGGTGTCAGGCTTTCAGAAATGCAGGCAAGGAAGAGCTGTGCACAGCTTGTAGCTCAGCATAAGGAAATCAAGTCTGTAAATAAACTCGTTGCACACAGAAGAAATCAGAATAGGACAGTGAAAAAGGCAGGTTTCCCACTGCAAACCAGTTATGAAGACCAGTTTTGGTGGAGCTGGCTGCAGCTGGAGCTTGGGACAAGCCACAGGACAGGTACTACTGTAACAGGGACACCCCCAGCCTCACTGCTCTGAAAACCCAGCAGTGAAGCAGCTCACTGCTCCCTTTGAAGGGGGAAGATGAAAGGTGAGCAAGGCCTTCCCAGTGCCTGCTGTAGTCAGAGCCAGCCAAGGCCTTTGTATCGGAGTAAGCGCCACCCCTGTGTCAGCCAACTCCTCCCACGGGGAGGGAGGGACTGCAGCAAAGAAAGTGACACAGCACAGAGCCCCTGCACCGGGTAGGACACACAGGTGGGAAGGCAGAGCTGAAGAAGCTGAACACAGCAGCAAGAGGGAGGGATGTGCAGGACATCTGAAGTGTACAGGGCCAAAATCTACCCGCTCCCCACTGAGAGGCAGCTCTTCCTGCATGCTTAAAAACTCATGGGTTCAATAGCTGATGGTTAAGCAGATTTTTACAGTCTCGTGTCTGGGAGACACAGGTACATGCACCCCTTCAAGGATGGCAGGCCTGCACAAGCAAGGTTGGTTGCTCTCAAATGTGAATGATATAATGACCTGGCTTTGGTAACAAAAACCACAGCTTTTTGTAGTAAATGAGGCCACATTTCAAATTCTTTCGTCCTGCCTGAACAAAGTGGAGAGGTTCTCAGATGCTGCAGACAGGAACCAGAGGCCCTCATGTGCACCTCAGCTCTGCAGCAGCACAAAAGAAGTTATGAAACTGTCTGGACTGTGGCCATGTCTTAATTCCACATTATCAGTGCTCTGAGTGATACTAATGGGGACCATAACAAGCCCTTTAAAGTCTTAAAAAGCAGTCACACAGCACCTCCCAGCTACCAGACTCCAGAAAAGGCAGTTCAGACTGAACCACTGAGCCTCACTGAAGCAGGAACTGCTGTTAGGAACCATTTAAAAATCCAAACACTGTTGCTACCAACACAATTAAGAATTCTATTATTTCCCCTTTAGATTTCAGCTTATCCTGTCCCTAACAACTTGCAGCTACACAACTCCAAGCAGTTCTCAGACCAGAAGTACCTTCCAAGCCAGTCTGAATCCTTCAGATGAAATCCAGAAACAAAAAAAGGACACAAATGGCAGTGTTAAGAAATTCTGTTTCAACATAAAAAAGCACCCCTTTTTGCTCTGTGACCAAACACTGGCACAGGTTGCCCATAGAGGTTGTGGAGCTTTCATGTGTGGAAATACTCAAAACCCAGCCATACCCCAGCCCACAGCAACCTGTCCTTGCTGCATGTGGCTGAACTGGGGATGGACTCAGCCATCCCCAGAGGTCCCTGCCAGCCTCACCTGCTCTGCCACCCTGTGGAGCTGCCCATGCCACTGAATCCAGCTTCCAGAGGAAACACTGGCACTACCAGAATCCACCTCAGGACAGTCTATTGTATGCATGCACTTCCCTTCTTGAGTCAGTCAATCAGACTGTCACCCTTCACTTCCACAGGAGGGGGAAAACTGAAAGAAAAAAAAAGGAAAAAATCCCCAACACAGTAAAAAAGCACTACAGGTAAGAGTCTGAGGTAGCTGCTAGTATCAGGGCATAGGTAACTCCTAAAATGTCTATCTTCTCTTTTGCTACACCAGCTGAAATTTAAAGTGACCCCAAATCTTGGCAGTCTTCAAGAAGCAGAAAAAACACTGGTGTTTTTCCAGTCTCAAATACACAGTCACACAATATTTTCTTCAGGTGGAGCTCAGTAACCTCCTCTCCCTGATGCATCTGGCACATGCACAGGCTTCCCCAGAGCCTCCCTCCCTCCCAACCCTGCCTGCCAGGTTATCTCCTCTAAGACCTGATGTACATGAAAAGGGTAGAGCAGTGGTGGTCCAAATGGCCATAATCCCTTTATTACATCCCCATGGACATCCTTGACTTATGTCCAAGCTCCTTCTGCAACCGCCCTTCAGGTTCCACGCTACCACTGCAGCAGCAGAGAATACCATGGAGGCTGATGAGGTGAAATAAATTTGTACCTGCAGCATTCTCAGCTGATACAATTCATGTTTTGTGTGGGTTTTTCTCTAAGTTCCTAATTTTTTCAGATCTTGTGCTCTTCTCTGTTTAATACTGTAAGAGTTTTATGTTCTCAAAAAAAAAGTCAGCCATGCATCTGGATTCAGGAGTAAAATTATTAGTTATCTATAAACTCAATTGAATGAAAATTAACCCATCAAAATGGCTGTGAAAGCAGAGTAAAGTGCAGACCCCCAGGCCCCTGTGCACCTCCCCAAGTACACTGCTTCATTAAGAAGACCTCTGTGACTTACTGTGGATGTTCAGCACACACTCTGGCAAGCTTCTGAAACTACTGATGGGACAAAATACACCTCCAGTGACAGACAACGGGTACTTGCTGATGGACAGTATTAGAGGCATCACAAGACTGTGTTCTGAAAACCCTTGTTCAAGCACACTTCAGTGAAACAAAGATCATCCTCAATTACTCTGCACTCCACGAAACACACCTTTTCCTCCTGACACTGCTCACAGGCATGCTGCTAATGCACCCACCTCCTGTCTGCTCTGGGAGGAAAAGACAACTGGCTTTTCAAGGAGACCACAAGAACATGGCTCATTTTTATAGGACCTGGTATTAGATGCACCCAATTATGTGGTGAGAACTTTCACAGAGCTCAACTGTTGTACCTGGTGCTTTTCTTCATAGCCAATTTTTATAATGATTTCTCATAAGGATCAAAACCACAGAAGATCAAAGCCTAGGACTGTTACAGTCATTCTGCAAAGAAATGAGATCTGCCTAAAAGCACATCAGCCAACATATCCCAGTACCACAACTCTTTCTCTTCCTAATAACTGGACACACTGACACAAGTTTAATCCTCTGCCAAGCAGGGCAGCGTAAGACATGGGGACACCCAAAGTGATGAGCAGCTGCTTTGTTTTCAAGCAGGTGTGCAATAACACAGAATAAAAAAAATAAAACAGATGAAGAGTTGACACACAGACGAGTTTTTAGGGTAAAAACACATCTTTGTGGTTAAAACTATAAAAAGTCCAAGACCCAAACTACAGTATCATTCTGATTGCCAGATACTGATCTTCATTCTGACTTCACACAAGCTGCGTATTGAACATAAACCAACTTGCTACATACCTCAGAATCAAATTATGTGGCAAGATGAAAATATCTAACCGAGTTTCTCTCCCACATCTCCACAGTGTGATACCACAAACAAAAGACTAATGAGAAGTGTCCTTCATCCAGGAGGAACTGCAGGTTTTGTGATCCCAAGTGCAGTTGCCAACTGCAACTTATAAACATGATATTTCAAAACTGTTCATCAGAAAGAATTCAAATCAATCTTGAAGGGCAAGAGTCACCAAAACAATTTTATTTCCAGTGTTTAAGTGGGTATGCACACAGGCATGATACAGGTTTGAATTCATTAAGTCTTCATGCAGAATTATATTCTCGATAAAAGAAACCAGTTCCATCCAGTATCCACTATCTACACGCCTATGTTACAACATTTATATCAAATCTGGTATCTGAAGAAAAGATACACATGTAATATGTACAGTTAAGTTACTTATTTTACAGAAAGATTAGAAATTCAAGTCACATAAAACTCAAAATCTGTATTAAAATTGGAAATATAAAACTCCAATATTTACTGGAATGCCTAAGGAATGGAAGCTCTGTAGCCACCTGTGTTAACATTTGTAAAATGTAATGAAACTCATTAACAGTAAAATGCATTCATTTGTTTGCAATAAGTTTCTCTAATTTAACAATATGGCACCCTAACAAACCAAATGAATTTATAATGAGGCACTTGTTAGTGACTAAACCAAAAGAACAATTTTCCTGCATACTAATGCCAGGTCAACTCTCAGTCAGAAAACCATGTATACACTACACCGCATGTTGCATCAGATGCTTTGTTCAACATTTGTATGCAGCCATCAAATATACTTTTTCTTAAAATATATATATATATACTTTAACTTTAGTGTTCTTCTGGCTGTGGTAATGCACTGTGAAGACGTTCCACAGAGCACATTGATGAAACCAGCCCAAATGAAGGCTGCATAACAACAACAGTACAGGAAAAAAATATTTATATATGTACACACACACACACACGCACACACACACACACAGAGTTACTGGGAAGTGTAACAGTAAGTTAATGAATTGCTGCAGTGGACGTATCTCCCCATTTCAAAGATATTGGTAGAATCGAGATCTAACCACTTGGGTCCCAGACAGTTTATGAGGATGGGCATCAACTGCTGGGCTGAAGTTGTTTTTGTTCATATTCTGATAATTTTCACCATTTACCTGGTCTGGTGGCTGAAGTGGTCCCGAAGGTGGTGTTCTATTAATTAAAGTCAAGCTGGTGGAAGAACTGCCTTCATCTGCCTGCATCTCTGCAGACGAGGGCGGCTCTGCCTTTGACACCTCTGCTAAGTTAGTGTTCTCAAGTCTGGGCTTTCCAGTTTCACCCGTATTAAGGTCAGTTGTGCTAGTGCGTAAACGTTCTCGTGCAAGCCAGTCCGAGATCGAGAGGTCTTGTGCTGGACATTTTGGCTTCAAGCGAGTCACAGCTGAAAGCTCAGATTCTCTCTCTCTACTTTGACTTGGTTCTTGAGCTTTCCAAGCATTCAGGACACTTATTTCAGCGAAATCCCTCTGTCCTCCAAGCGTGTGCCTTCGCCTGATATTCTTTCTCTTTGCAGTCTCTGCAGAGTTAGCTTTTTGATTCCCAACTCCAAACATGTCGTCTGCAGATGATTTGAGTCGCAGCTTTAACCTATCTGTAATTTTAAGTCTCCATGTAGGTTCTGGTTTGTCAGCCTCGCTTTTGGCCGATGTGGCTAAACTGCTCGTAGATCTTCCTTTTTTCATGATGTCAAACATTTTGGTCACAGTAGGCAAGTCCTTCTCACTCTTGGCATCCCCTGACCCCTCACTGTCCGTTTTGTGCCGTGCAGACTTTCTCCGGGAGAGTGTATCACACTCAATGAGTTTGTGTGAGCTAAAAAGCCTGCGACTCTCTAACTTTGGTGTGGAACTTCCCTCAGTACAACTTACTTCGCTTTCTTCAGAGTTCCTCCGGCTGGTCTTCACCACTTCTGAACCCTTCCCCTTGGACAGCCTTTCGGCAGCAGTGCTGGTAGCAAAGACAGGGAAGTCACTTTCACTGTCCGTCTCCATCGGACGCCCCTCACTGATCAATTCACTTCTTTCATCATCGGCATCTTCTCCCTTGCTTTCTGTCACTGACTGCACCTCAGGGCTCAGCATACTGGCATCTAAACCAGGCAGATACATAGTAGATGAAGTAGTTGAATAATCTGAGGTGATGGAGCTGACATCAGCTGCTAAAAACTCATTGTGTTTAATTTCAGGGCTGGCTACTTTTTTGCATGAGTATCTGTGCTGGGAAGCTTGGGAGGAAGTGCTTAGAATAGTGCCAGAGTCAGACACTGTCTCCTCAACCTGGGAAGAAGATTGTGAAATAGGCATTTTTGGATTATTCTTCTGCATGGTTTGCAGACAGTTGATATTCGATGATTTTGTACATTTTTCATGGTAAGGCAGTGAAGGTTCCTCTGTCAGGACATTTTCTTTCTTTAATGACTTCTTTTCATCCTTTACAACATGCACATCTTTTTTACCGCTGTTCTCTTTTTCCTTCAGGACAAACATCCTCTGTTTTCTCCCTATCTCTCTCTCTCTTTCATATTCCCCTTTAGCTGTGTCCTCTTTTGCTGCATCACCACGAGATTGTTCTGCAAGCTCCTTCTTGAAAAACACATTATCCAACTCATCCTCTGAGCTACTTGGTTGTGGTTTCTCTTTAGTTTTTTTCCGCTTGCGACTAGCTGCTGCAAAAATGGAGGACACAAGCAATTCCTTGCTATACTGATCCTTTCCAGAACCCCAAGAACCCTGTCAAAAAAAGGAGAGGCATAATTAAAAATCAGAAAGAAATATTCATTAGCTTGAGACAATTTAAAAACACATCCTGACCTGCACAGTAGAAAGTGTGTCCTCATTCAGGAAATGTTTCCCTGCTCTCTCTGTAATCTACATGACATTGCCTGAGAAGTCAATTTTCATCCTGAGCATTCCACTTTGTATCTGACTCCCTTCAACTTAACAGAGACTAGTTTGTACATACAACTACTTAGTTTTTAATTGATTAATAAAGCATGCCCCATTACAGTAAGAAAACCTTTTCAAGACTGGCTTGCAACTGCTCCACAGATGCAGTCCCAAGAGTTTGGTTTCAATCCCTCTTTTCAAGGTCTCACCTACACAGAAGGGTTAATTTCTCAATTTTTCAATTAATCTTTCACCTTTCGGACTGAGATTTTAAATGGTATCAATTAATTACTGCCAATAAAATGAATGCTATTCATAATTCTAGTTTAAGTGTAGAAAATCCACAGAAATAAACTTTTTCCTTATTTTTGAGGACTCTACCTTTAAAATGGCACAGAAGCAGTAAAAGGCCAAGCCAAATTATTCCATTTTATTAATTAAAAACTATTTTCACTACACTGACAACATTACCATCTGGCCACTTCAAAGTTAGTGCCCCACTGCTACAGGCAGTGTGATGAGGTGTCCTGGAAACTGGGCTATTTTAAGGAAGTGACTGAGCCACCAAACATCCTCACAGAGCAGCTATGTTGGCATCTACACAATGAACCAGAAGGATGCCTGGAGTCCTATTCTCAGGTCCAGGGGGGGCATCAGTGCCACACCTGGAATGCAGGGCAGCATAAAGCTGTGCTGTGTGCTCACAGCTCACTGAGGTCAGCTGTGTGCTGCCCTGGCACCCTGTGCTACAGACATCCAGTGTTAGAACTACTGAACAACAACCTAAAAGACTGAGGGACTTGCCCAGGTCAGATGACAGCTCTGTCATTAAACTGAGGACTGAATTAATGCCCATGTTCCAGTGTTGTTCCCCTCATCTATGAGGCTGTCCTCCCAAGCACACCAATACTTCCCAGGGAGATTCTGCAGACCAACTTTTAATCTCCTCTAAGAGGAGGAGCTATAACCTTCTGAAGAACAGGCTGAATTCTAAGTATACTTTCCTCAGTGAAACAGAGAAACATAAATACTCTCTGTGAGTTAGCACTATGCCAACAACAACATGAAACATACTATATACATTTACCTCTACTAAATGAGATGCTAAAGGGAGGTAAAGTGCTTATGATTGTGAGAGCTTGAAACAAAGCTGCTGTTGGTGCAGCTAATTGCACACAAGTGATACTTTTCTAATGCAACACTTCAAGAACACGTTATGAGAAAACAGTACTACCACTTACTCAAGAAATTCTATATAAGCACTATAGTACATCTGCATATAACTGATTTAATAAAGCAAACATCCAACAGATTTCAGAAGCTTGTAACTACATCATATCACAAAATTATTTACCTTAGATTTTGCTGAGTCACTAGTAGCTGAATCTGTGGAAAAAGGAAAAAAAAATCTGCTCAGTTCTGTGCAACTTTTTTCTTGTTGCTACAGACAATGCTGGACTTATGAAAAAGACAAGCACAGAACAAGATGTGAAGCAAATTAAAACCAGAACAGAGTGAATAGTCAGAGCTCACAAAGATGCAAGCTGCACCACAGAAAGCCACCGCCATGAAAGGATGCTGTGAATTGTAGGCAGAACCAGCTCAATGATAGGAATGGCAAAGGAGCCCTGTTCTTCAAAATAAAAAACAGAAATACTAATGTTTATTCGATGCTTTAAGTATACAGCCCCTGCAAAACCGCAGCTGAGAGACCTTTTCAGGATGGCACTGTGCACTCTCCTGAGATTCAGGATACACAAAGCAAAATTGGGTGTCTTTGTACAGTTGGCTCCCTAGGTACAAATCATGGTTCTTGTAGTCATACTCTTTTTACGAGTTTTTAAAAGAATTAAGTCATATTTTGTGTGTAAAACCCCAATTATACATCTCTCTCCACCTCTTACTACATACAGGCAAAAATTTATTTTTAAATTGGCTAGATTTCAGCAGCTACCAGTTTTGTACTTTCCCATAACAAGCGCTTTTATGAAATGAGAAATGGACACCATAGTTTTACTGTCTCGCAATACCCAAGATTATACAATTATAAAGGGGGTAGGAAGGGGCTAGCACAATGACTAAAAAACATGAACTTGGGACTTTCTCCCTGGGAAGAAAGAGCTGAGCCCCCTGCCACACCCCTTTTTGACACATGGCTAATGCTTTATGACTAGAAAGACTGGTAGACCATACCATGCTATTTCTCCTCAGGGTCTGCTTCAGAGATAACAAGAAACAGCAGAAAAACTTTTAAAAAGTAGCATTGATCTGTTTAAAATACCCTTGAAAGAAAATTTACAGCACAGATCAACTTGGGTTTTTTTTTTCCATTTACAAGAAACGGGGGTTTCTGCAGACAAGGCAGCTACAGTGTGGGCAACAGTCCTCCTTCTTCCTACAGTTCCAGCTGTCCATCAGTGACATCACAGAATCCACTAATGACATCACCGTGTGATAGACTCCTCCCACTTCGCCTGTTACAACATCAGTACAAAGTGACTGTTTCAGTAAGTGCTGAACAACCCTTTGAAAACTGAAACAAAAGCTAGAGACCAAGGGGTAACATTCGTGGGATACAACATGCTGGGTTAGTGCAAGGTAGAGTGAAGGGACGAGGGAAAAAAGTCACCAAAAAAGAGCCTGTAATGCTTATCCTTAGCCACAAAAGAGGATGGCATTTATAAACAGAAGGAAACCAGCTTTAGTATAAACATACTGCAACATACTTAAAGTGTCCATCACTTTACAAGAAAACGTAATTCAATTTTTTGCATTCCTAACGTTGGGAAGGAGCAAACACCACTGAAGATCAGTCTTTCTGCCATCACAACAAACCACTTTATAGCAGCATATCTGCTTGACCTCACAATGATGATTACATGGGCTACTGTGAACAAATACAGTACTATGTGCAAGCTTCATCTTTTAATGATTAAATTCCTGCTGTACAAAAAAGTTTTCCAAATTTTATCATGCATGATTATCAACAATTCAAGTCTTTAAGAAGTGTTAAATGATCTTTTGGAATAGAGGAAAACATTTTATTAGTAAAAGAAAATAGGAAGAGAGAGTTACAGTGAGTTAACAGAGTAGGTTATTCTAGCCTATGGACTAACACTGTCCAGGCAAGAGTTACCTGATACGTCTCCAGGAGATACTCCCGTTCTTCCAATGTTGGTGAGTAAATGATCTATGTTTGGCACTGGCTGAGATTCTACAGTGTTTTCCTCCTGAACTGCTGTCTACAGTTAATAAACAAAGATCTCTTCATCATCGTTTCACAAATAGTTCATTATGATTCAACAGCATTTAGAAAACTGCATTATTCACCTGAAGAACACGAGGAAAGCGTGTCCTATTTTCCTTTATGCTTTTAAAACAAATGCATGGATTGCTTTTTAAAAAAAAAATAGAATTCATTACTACAAGGAGTGGAAAGCTAAAAAAGTGCTTCTGAAGAGCAAACCATACAGTGACATAGTAAAAAATATAGAGACGTTCTAGAGGCAGCAGAAGCAGATTCTGAACTAAGGCAGTTAGAACACAAGTATGTATGTCATAATACTTACAAGAGGTTCTTCAGCATCATCTTCTGTGAAAAACCAGTCATGCTAAAATTTAAAATAAAGAAGGTGAAAACCCCACAAGAAATACAAACCCCAGATGTGGCACAATCAAACATGGATATTACTAAAAATGAGAGTTTGATGAATACCAGACCCAAACTGGCCCAATGAGAGAAAAGTTGGTCGATCTGTGTACGATCTTATTTTTTAAATAATGACATGCATCCACTTACTTTTTGGATGAGTGTTTCTACAATTTTATATTGGTCAGGCATGTGCGTAACCATGTGTGTCATGTTATCATCAGATGTCCTCACAAGTGTTGGACCAAATACTATTGCCAGGTTTCTTGGTTCCATCTAAGAAATGAAATATTTCCACATGATA
The DNA here is from genome assembly GCA_013398175.1 of Climacteris rufus. Lineage (NCBI taxonomy): Eukaryota > Metazoa > Chordata > Aves > Passeriformes > Climacteridae > Climacteris > Climacteris rufus. The sequence goes on from VZRZ01001330.1 coordinate 1,725,468, forward strand.
CATTTATAATGAGAAAATACAGTCATATGGCCTAAATACATTAATAGAACACTATTAATATATATGAGAACCAATTTGAATAAGGACATAAAAAGTTTTTTAAAAACACGTTTTTTTACTCAGGTAGGATGTTACACTACACCAAAACTCTCTTATATACAGCTGCAATAAATACACCCAACATTTCTGCAATTCAGAATTCCAACCTTCCTTAGACTACTCTAAGCCAATGTCTCCACAAGCACAGGAAACTCAAGAACTCAGATATATTCTTTACACTTTCAGGGGGATCTTTTCTTCTTTCCATGAAGAAACACTGATATTTAGAAACACTGACATTTGAAGAATTTTTTGTTTTATAAAAAGACATGGGTAGCTCCCTGTTTTCTTCCTAAAAATGTTTACATGACACACAAAAACAATTAAGCTGGTAATCAAATACAGTATTATATCTACTGACAAAGACCTCATTCAATTTGCACCAGCTTCAGAGGAAGCAGCAGCACAAACATCACAGACTCAACACATCTGTCTATGAGACAGGCTTGGAGTTATGTGATCATGTCACAACTTTAGAAGTGAATTAAGTATATGACTAATGTTACTTCTCTGACAAATAATTTCAAGAAGCAGCAGTAGAACTTACCTTCTATTTTTGCTTGCTTCTTTGCCTTAGCATTTACTGTTCTGGTATAGAACAGACCAATAATATACAGGAGGCAAGGTCTGGGTGCTTTCCAAAAGTAAGTTGCAACTATGACACAAGCCCCTAATGCACTCTTGGACTTGAATTGTGTCTTTGACAAGTCATACAATTGTAACAACACCTCACTCATGCAGCCTTATATATTCTATAATATTAACAGTATTTAACAACATTTATACACCCCACCAAAACCTAAAATGACAAAAAAGCTTTCTTTAGGAACTGCACTTAAAAATGACATTTATTATAATTTCTTTATAACGTCACCTGTAATTTCACCAAAGTTTATAATGTGTTGAATTTTTTTATAAACACACGAATATTTTTCTCTCATATTTAACTGGAAGGTATTATTTGCAGAACCTACCATATTCACCTGATCTTTTAAAATTATTCTGATCTTTTAAATTATTTAAGATTGTCCACAGACTCCTCCATATACCAACAATTACATAAAATTTTTTCCTGTACCCTGCAGATTGGTAGCCAAGCCACCACGTTACCTGCCCTGAGGTAAACATCCATGAGCACACCCATACTGCAGACAGCTTTGCACTCAGCTATCCCTCCCTGAGAGCTAAAGAAGGGAACACTACTATCTGTAGGCTTATTGCATGCACAGAAGTACTTAATACAAACTACATCTTCCCCACCCTCAGGAAATGACAAAAAGTTATACTTAGTGGTGGAAAAAGACCTGGTACCAATGAACCACCACTGTTTACAGTATGAATTTTCTATCTTAAAACCAGCCAAACAGCATCTTCTATGGGGCCATCAAACATTCAAGTAACTACAGCAAGTCCTAGTCACAAAAATTTCTCAAGCATCCAGAGGCCAGGCTTCACACAAAGATGACGTGACAACCTCTTTCTGCAGGTTTATTCACCTGTGCCCTACCCAGGCACACTCCCACTGGGGTCTAGATTGATTATATGAAATTTACAGACTGGGGACAAATTTAGGATGCAAGGAGCTATTCCTAAAAGAATGAATACCAGTTGGAATAAACTTAATTCACACTAAACAACTTTTGCAGGAGTACTTAGCCTAATCCAAAACTCTTGTCCACACAGCTGAAGTCCTAATTCCATCTACATCAATAATTTATCACCTTAATTAGAAACAGTCCTGCACAAAAATAATACTCAAAGAAACAAACCAAAATACATTTATGTTTCTTTCTAATACCTTGTTCTTCTCTGAGTTCTCTGCTACTGTCTTCAGGTGTGCAGAAAGAAACTTGAGAGTCTCATAATGATGCTCAGGTAAATCATGAATCTGAAACAAACAATCACTATTCAGAACATTAAACATTTAATGCTAATTTTGTAGTGCACCTACAACACAACTGTTTTCAGTTTACCAGTCTCTTCAGTGTTTTCAGACGCTCAACAGGATCTTCTTTTCTATTGGCATCTATAAAATCTGCATATTTGTCTGTCAAAAAAGCAGAAATTAAGCATATATATATATATAAAAAAAATGAGGTTTTTTCTCTATATATGTATAGACACACCCCCACCTCCCAGCCCCACTAGCCCATGAACACAAGTAACACATACACAAGAATTACCCTCTGGAAGTCATAAATTAGCCCATTGTATTGTATTGAATATAATAAGATGACAGTAGGGGAAAAAAACCCAGCTTTCATAGAACATTGCAGCAGTAGAACTGAAATTTTCCTCTTTTATGTGCATATTCATAAGTCCTTCACCATCAGAGAAATTCTATTTACAGTTCTCATTCTTAAGGTCTATGATCGCTATTACTCCCCACTCTTTAAAAAAGAGAACATTTATTGCAGAGTTGGGATGATTCCACTGGATTTTCTCCCAAATCATCGGAATGCTGCAAGACAACTGCCCGGGAGCAATTTCTAAAGACCAAACTGGGATGAGAACAACCTACCATTGGTGAAGAGGGGTTCTGGGAGCTTTCGGAAGAAGGATTTCAGCAAACTGCTGATCACGTTCAAGTCACGCCATTTCTACGTGGTTAAAAGAAAAGGTCAGACATGCTTTATATTTCTATAATCACAACATAACCAGAAGTTTTTGAGATTTTAACATGGAAATAGTGTGCTCAAAGACTTACATCATCATGGACATCAATGTCAGTCATTCCTTTGTTGAGCTCTTCCTGCATACTTGAGATGGCAGCATTGTTTCCAGGAACTCTGTAAATACCTGTATACTCAAGACCTCGTTCTTCAACTAGTTTGCAGCAGATATCAACTATCAGTGGAATATACTGAAGAAAAAGAGTTACACAGATAAGTAATTGATCAAAAAAGTATTTTAAATTCACAATGAAAGAAAAGCTCTACTTCCATACTTTGTTGGTATGAGCTGGGGGGCAGTCATCTAGTCTAACACCAAATGTTCCTACAGCAGAGGGCTTCTTTTCAAATGTCTTCCTCATAATGCTTGGAATGCCTTTTCTCCACGTCCCCTTGTCTTTTGGTGGACTTGTCTCATCTTTTTGTTGTTAGGATAGTGAAAAAAAGGAAATAAAGAAGAACATGAGACAGGGACATTTGTCAGTAACAAAAAAAAAAAATCACTCACAGCTTAAATTCAAGACTGAATCATTCAAAAGTGCTTAATCAAAAGTGATTGTTCATTCAGCTGTCTGAATTTGTATACAGCATTTTTTAAAAACCAGTCTGATCAGAAGTACCATATGTTCATACACTATGAAAAAAATAAAAGAAAAAAGAAGAAAAAGAGAATAAAAAAGAGCAGCTTGTGACAATATTTGATGGAGTTCAGATACTGATTCAAGTTTGCAGTGCCAGCTCATCAGACTTTTTTAGAACTCAAGAGGCATTAATTTTGTTCTGAAAAAACAACACAGTTTCACTCCTGTATTTTAAAAATTAAGACCAAAAATCTGTTCTTCTCTACTTTTAAAACACTTTAGTGGAAAAATGTACCTTGTCACTTCCAAGTCAGCTGGAGACAAAAGTATGAATTACACATAACATTATTTCCAAAGCCTAGCAAAATTTTGCTCACAAGAAGCCTAAAACCTGTATTTTACTACTGTTAACACTACATGGACCTGTAGGGATAAAAAACATAAAACACCCTTGAGAGGGGACTAAAATGAAAAGCTTCAGAGATCTGAGATGAAGCAGTTCCTAGAAACGAGTGACTAGAGCTACAGCTTAAAAAGCCCTGGCTAATACTTTGGCAACTAAAGAAATACACAAAACAGACCTTTAGTGAGGAGCTTCCTTTCAGACTCATCCTTAGGAGAATGTGGACTCTGAGTCCTCTGTTCTGCTTTAGTTCCCAGTAGAGTCTGTCTGATACTTAGACTCTGGCGAGGTGTTTTGGGAGATGGCTCCGTTTTGCTGCTTGAAGAACTGAACAAGAGGTATTACTTCAGTAAAAAGAAGGTAAATAAGGACTCTACAAAAACTACTGGCAACATATAATTCACCTACCTCATCATTGTACTGTACTCTTTAATCCTTCGACTAATTAGATCTCTACTAGTAACACCAGTATCCTATAAAATGAATTGAGAAATACTTCATCATCTTATAAAACAGAAAAAAAAATTCCTTTCAGAATATGACTAACTCTTCTGGTCGCCAAATGCATATAGAATTCAACATTTCAGTCCACTTTTAAGAAAACCAAACCAAACATCCTAACAGGCAGTTCCTGAGTACAGTAAAGACAGAATATCTAAAAACCACAAGGAAAACAAAAGTGCTATTCACACTTTTTTTTCAAAGCAATACAATCTAATTAAATCTCTTAAACTGAAAGCAAGTAGAAAATACACAAGTCAACACACACTACTACTCTGAAAAATCCAATCCTATGTGCACACAGTACTTATAAAACTAATTGCTACCACAAATACAGCTGAAACACCCATGAATTCAAAAGTGCTTTTATCCATCTGTGCAATACTTTGGATAATTATTTCCAACCTGAGCAGATGTGCATGACCACAGACATGAAAATATTCCTCTGTTGCTCATCACTGCAATGAAAATGCACTTAGAAAAATATTGAGGCATAATGATACTTTATGTACAAGAGCATATGTTTGCCTTTTACAATGAGTATTAACTTAATCAGAGAGGCAGGCGCCCTTCCAAGTTTCACTTTCTAACTACTGAGAAACTCATCACACTGTACTACTGCAAACACCACATAGCAATGCAAGCCTGAAGAGAGACCACACTGGTTCTAAACCTGCAACTAGCTTTTAAAAAAAGAGTAGGTATTTCTGGCAAATCAGTTTACTGTGAAGTGTATCTTTAGTCAAATCAACAACGACATTAACTAATTTATTTCAAAAGTCTATTTTCTCATTATAACTATGTCAACCTTTTTTAAAACTATTAATTTACTCACTTACCTTTCCTTTCACCTCATTTTCTGATATGTTCCTGTACACATTTTGGTCAATTGATTAATTAAAAATTAATTATTCTGTTCAAGTATTAATTACAAGAAAATACAATATATTTTTAATTAAAATGCAAGAACTACAACTTCTGGTTTACGTATTATATGATTACCTCATCATTTAAGTTGCTATTGTCTTGTATTGCTTTAATCCATGCTAACATATTATCTCTGTCCTCAGCTTGAAACAGATACTCGCAGTCTGATGTGGTGAGTCTAAATACATTTTTCCTCTTGGTTTCACAGTATGAGATGTCTATCAAGCAAGCATTGATGCTTATGGGTTGTTCTTCCTCCGAGAGGGTCACTTGTTCCTTTCTGTCCTTGTACAAATAAAGTGAATGACCTCGAAGAACAACATATAACTGCTTCCAGGGCCGAATGCTCCCACCAACGCGCTGAAAAACAGCAACCAACATGTCAGTTTGCTTATCTGTTACAGTGCATGTTTCTGGGTTACAAAAACTACCTCCAGAAATTTGAAAGACTACCTGCTTATGTATACCATTCTTAAGACTGGCTGGCAGAAAGACTACACAAAGTGGGATTCACAAATTGCTCTCCATTAGAGGAGTGAATTGCTCAATAACCTGCTCTCTCAGACCACCCATCAAGTGTGAGTTCAGGTATCACAGTACTAAGAAACAGAATGGGACAATTTCTGCTTTGGCCTTTAGGGAACTCCTGCCCATGTCTTTTAACTGCCTTCAAGTCAGACTCGCATTTTCACACCCCTGCAATTCCAGACTTCCAGTTTTCCTGAAATGTTAGTCTATATTTGTGCAGAAGGTTAATTTGAACTCAACTCCACAACATCCACAAAAATTACAGCTTTTTTCATTATTAGCAAAGAGAAAAAAAATACAACTACACCTACCAAGGGATTGATTCTTACTATTTAACTAGTCATTAGAAATTCGTTTACTTCAACAGATGCTTTGAAATGTAAAATTAAAACAGTTTGGAAAGCAATCTGTGAAAGAAGCTGAGGAATTGACTAAAGTCAATTTCTAACAGGTCTAAATTTTTGTCAGTCTTATTGATGATCTTATCCCCTCCAAAAAAAAAAAAAAAAAAAAAAAAGAAAACAAAACAGGAAGGCTTCAAGTTTCTTATCTTAGTTTGTCACCAGCTTAGTATTTCTACTAGGTTAAAAACCCAAACATGACAGGTACCTTTCCTTTGTCTGTAACAAGCTGACGAAAATGGAGCCATCCTTCTTTGGAGGCATCACCAAACACCTCTGAAGAAGAATCTTTTCGGGAACCAGAGTCTTCTGAAGATTTCTGGCTGTCTGGGACCTAGAGAAAACATCACAGAAAGAAATCCACAGTGTAAGTCTATACACATTTGTCTACAGTTCCTATGTTCAAGGTGTTTCTCACTTTAAAATGTCCCCAGGAATATGCTCCTGGGAAAACAACATTTCTAAAGTTTACATGTAACAATAGTGACCTTACACATGCCAAAGATACACTGAGAAACTTCAGGAGTCTTACACTCTCATTAGTAAGTTTTCACAGAAGTCCACCATATGTAATATGCTTTGTTTACAGAGACTGAGGAAAATGAAAATCAAGGACCATGTGATGAGTCAAGGAAAAAAGAGACCATGTTTACTTATACGATGCATACATCAACAATTGGATGAACAGGAATTCCAATAAACTTCCTGTATGTTTGGCACATCACTTTGTATAATAGACTTGTATAATTCATACAACTTATTATAGCAGTATGTGTAACATTTAGGAGTTGCTATATAAATATTTACCTACCTTAATCCCCTTTAAACTAGATACATGCTTAATGGATCTGTTGAAAGAAAAACAAATGTTAAAATGAGATTTTACACACTATAAAAAACAGATGTCCAAATTAACTAAATTTTTTTCTAAACTCACGATTTTCCCTCTTCTCTGTAGTCATCCAGTCCTTCATCATATGACTTCGATCTCTCCGTTTTTGCAGCAGGCTGGCTATCCAGGACACTAGGCCGGATGGATTCTACAAACAAACAGAAATTTTTGAGTATGCAGGAACCTGAATCACGTTTTTGCAATTTATTTCAAGCAGTAAAGAGTTTACAATTTTCACTCCCGATCTCCAGAGTGTGAAAGGAAAAAAGTGCAAGAGAAAAAGAATGAAATCAACGCTCACCATGATCATGTGAAAGTTGTCGCCGAATTAAAGGGATTGGAGATGTAGGACTGGGAGGAACAGTTGTTATAGCTGGTGCTTGAGAAGCAGATGCAGAAATAACAGCAGAAGCAGGAATGTGTGCAATATCATGGTCAATACTAGGACTAGTCGGTTCATCTACAAAGGTAATATGTCATATATTAACACATTAAATGCATTAATCAAGTGCTCAAACCAAACAGCTCCCTGAACTTCTCATTACTGGGATATCAGGTATCTTAAACACAAAGTCATTCTAACAAATGAAAGGGTCCAATTAATTCACACTGTCAAAGGTACATTTTTTTCATGAAGAGAAGCATGTTTCATTTCATAGGGATGTTAATTATATGTTAGAGATAAAGGCAAAAAGCATAGTAGATTTTGTTGTGTGTGAAACAGCAATTATTTGCTAATCTCTCAATATTATTTGCAGGAAGAGTATTTTTGTTTATATGCATAAGCAAAACCCACACTTACTATACAGTCTGAACTCAAGACTACAATAAAATATGGGCAGACTACCAAGTTACAAGCAAACAGAAAAAGCATTTAAACAGCTCTCTAGCATTCAAAGAACCAATCCCCCCAGCCTCCCTACGTTCAAATAAAGAAGCAAGTATTCAGACTTTAAAAAGATGGGACTACTACATACCAATCAGTTCTTCCACTAACTGTTCATAGAAATGACTGCATGCCATACATGTCCAGCACCTCTCAGTCTCAATAGCCACAAGGGTCATCATGAAAGATTCCAAAAAGCTTTAAATATTCTAGTACTCAACATGTTTCTTACAAGACAGAAGAAGCCGAAAGACGCATTTTCAATCGTTTTGAGAGAAGAACACATTCTAGAACACATTACTAACACTAGAAAAATCATTCTACTTCATGCTCTGGTAGAAGAGGGGATGGAAAAGAAAAAAAATCAAGTCACGAGCAGGGGCTGAACTGCACTGGTGTAATGAATATGAATGTACTCTAGGTGCTAAGAATTGTAATATGCAGAGCTACTGAAAAGCCTATTGAAATCAATGAACACTCACAGACAGAGGTTTATTCTTTGCTTTGTGTGAACACAACTGCGTGTGCTGCATTGTGCTGTTCCAACAGTCACTAACAGTTCTGTTAAGGCAGCACTTGTACCATCAAAATTTGGCAATGTACATTTAGAACAAGGCAGTAAACAAAGTACAGGATGGTTTAGCAATAACACCCCTCTAAATTGTCTGGGGTGAAAAATATAATAACTTTCAGAGTTAAAAAGTCCCAAAAAAACCAGCTGCAAACTAGAAACATTAATAAAAAGGGAAAGCAGAAGAACTCACATTCACACCAAACCGTGACACTACAATTAAAAAATTCCCATGTTTTACTTGCATCCACAGTGATAAATTAGAAGCATTTACAGACAATTTCACTACAGCAATTAGGAGACAGAAAGAACTTCACCTATACTTCCATTTCAAACCTACAACAGCTCAATTTCCTATTGCCTTTTTTAACTGCTCAGCTTCCCTGCAGCAATCCCTGAAACACACTAACGTTGACTAAGGAATATAAACCCTCTCTGTGCAATTGATTGATATACAGCACACAGACTGAAAGTGCTCAGGTTTAAGTTATTTTTGTTAACAAACATATCTCAAATGTCACAGTCTCTACTCCCAAAAGTTATAAAAACACTAGCACTTGAAATAAAACTGTGCCAGCTGTGAACACAAACATGTTCAGCAGCACTATACCACTTACTTAAATCCAAGAATTCAGATGAGGAAAAACAGTTTGTAAGTCCATGAAAGCAACAATAATTATTCAAATCAGTATTACGTCACAGTGGAGCTAATCCCCGGATGAATCAAAATTAAAGTGGTTTTAGAAATATGCAAACTTTACAGGAACTGCAAATGATATTGGTACAGGAGGGGCGTAACTGTTCAATCCCTGAAGAGGTTGCAGGTCAGCTAACAGCAAGCTTTTACCTTGTATAAAGTGATTACAGAGCAAATCATGACATACATCATAGGAGCTTGTGTTATTAATTTAAGCTACTAGCAAATGGCATCACTGCTGTCCAGTAAGAAACAAAACCCAAACAACTACATACATTCCTTGTATTTTGATCTTTAAGTGCTTGCAATATTTATCTCCCTTTTCAGTTTCCTTGATTAACTGACATATTTGCACCCCAAAACTCCTTGCACAGCATCTGAAAGGATGTGTTCAGCTCACCAATCAAATGAAAATGACTGTGCCTGAAATGTAGTGAAGCACAGAGAACAAACACACAAAATAATTCTCTTTCAGTTTGCTACCTCAGATTACTAGTGTCTCTTTAAATATTTGCAACAAAAAGGTCAAAGACTCCATGGAAAAGATTATTCTGGGAGGTACTGAAAAACGCCTGGAGGACACTGCAGTCATTGGTCACAGCCAGCACAGCTTCATGAGGGGAAAATCCTCCTTGTCAGATTTGATTTCCTTCTACAACAGGGTAACCCACAAAGCTGATCTGGGAAAGCCAGTAGATGCAGCCCTTTTGGACTGCAGCAAAGCTTTGGATACTGTCTCTCGGGATCCTTCTGGACAAAGCAGCCAGCCCACTGCTGGATAACTGTGTTACACGAGGGGTCAGTGATCAGATCACAGGTCGGGCACAAAGGGTTACAGTGAATGGGGTGACATCAGGCTGGTGACCTGTCACTGGTGGAGTTCCACAGGGCTCCATCCTTGGCCCAGTTCTCATCCACATCTTCATTTTAATGATTTGGACACAAGACTTGAAGCAATACCAAGTAAGTTTGCTGATGATATTAAATTGGGAGGAGCTGTCAACTCCCTCAAGGGCAAAGAGGCCCTGCAGAGAGACCTCCACAAATTAGATGGCTGGGCAATTACCAACCCTATGAAGTTCAGCAAGGGAAAGATGCCACTTGTCACCTCTGGTCAACAGTTACAACTAATAATTTTCAGGAAGAGTCTTTCAATGCAATAACATTTATGGGAGTAAGACACCAAAAACTTGTAATAAATAGGCAACACAAAACTAACTGATCCTCTAGCTAAAGCAGAGAGAAATTCATGTATCAAAGTACATTTGTATGGCCGTGCAGCTGGAAATTAGGGACATACAAAGATAGGGAGTGTCTGTGCACAATGTAGGTGAGTGAAAAGAATTTAACTGACTCTGCAAAGACATAAATTTACCTAGAATGGACTCAGGCAGAACCAGAGATTTCAAAACTGAGGATTTCATGAGTGAGAAAGCACGACCAAGAGGACATGCTATCCCCACTGTGTGAATGAGGAACTAAGAAACAAGTATTAACCAATATATCAAATATTCAAAGAAACAGACACAAACAAAATCACTGGAAAAAAAGCACAAATCCATATCATATTAAGCTGCTACAATAAAATTTTATCATGATTAATACAACATTTTATATGTTTGTTTATACCATCTCCTGAATAGTCCCTTAAACATTAAGGTTTGAACACAAAAGGGGGCACACTTTGATAACCTCAAATATAGTTTAAATGAATCACAGAATTATTCAGGTAGAAGCAAGCCTTGGAAGGTCTCTTAGGCTCACCTTCTCTGCAAAGCAGGGTTAGTGCTGAATTCAGACCATGTTGGTGAGGGCTCTTGTCTAACAAGTGCCAAATGAAGGGGAAGATCTCCCTCAACATCCTGGCTGTGTTCTTTCTTATTGATACAGACCATACAGAGTAAGCTTAGTTCAGTGTTGCCACACTTGAACAGCGTATCCTATCTGCTCTCTAGGTCATGAATGTTAAACAAGATGGACCCTGCAGAATGCCACTTGAACCAGCCTCCAGGCAGAATATGAACCCTTAAGGCACTACCCTTTAGACCTGATATCCAGTTTCCCTATGCATCCAGCAGTACAGCCATCTACACTACAGCACAAGGATGGTGTCAGTGAAGAGCTCAAAACCCTTGCTAAAGTCAAGGTTGGTGATAACCTTGTGTTTTCCTCTCATTCACAGATCTACTCATTACAAAAGGCAATCCCATTAGTCAAACACTTCATAAATCCCCACTATTGCAAATCACCTTCTCCTTCCATGGTCCAGAAACTAGTTCCAAGAGGACCAATTCCATGGTTTTCCTAAGGACTGAGATAAGGTCAATTGACTGCCTTCCCTGAACTATCCTTCTCATCATTTTTCAAGATGGGTGTACAGTTTGCTTTTTTCCAGTTAATAGGGACCTCTTCCAGTCCTCAGAATCCTTCAAGGTACAACAGTATCTCTGCAATGACACCAGCCAACTGTCAGCACCTTCAGATGCAGGTCACTGAGCTGCATGGACAGGTATGGGTTGAGCTGCACTGGAGTTGCCTTAAGAATACCCTCTTTATACAAGTTGGTAATGACTGTAGAGTTTGTTTCTTTGTTTTTGTTGTTGAGTTTTGGCTGGTTTGTGGTTTCTTATTTTTGGTGGTGGTGGGGAAGCAAGGTATTTAAGGAAATTGTTTAGTTAACTGAATCATACACACATGGGAAACAAATTCACAGACTAACTTTAGTACAGACACCATCAGGGATGCCTTAATAGGGATTATTAACAGACAAAGGTGATTTCTCCCTCCAATCCACACGGATTCAAAGCCAAAGCTTTTCTTCACTGGTGAATAAAAAATTACTGGAAAAAACTAGCTTCGCAGGGCTAAAGTCATCCTTCACATTTATTCCCTTTCAGGCATGGCAGTTTTGCAAGCAACATTTCAACACCTCAAAAGACTCTAAGCAGGAACTGTGTTATTTAGTAAATGCATTGCAGACCACGTTACCATTTAAAATACTAATTGGACATATCAATTTAAAGAAACAAGGTGAATATGTAGCTACAAAGCTTAATTCAACAAGTATGTATTTTATCAAATAGTATTATCTGATTTAATGATTCAGATCATAAAAATGTAACAGCTGCGTAGTAACACACACTTAAAAACAGCTTTACTTTTCACATGAAGAATGTGAAGACAGCATGCACCCCCCAGAAACAGAAGAATTGCCCAACATACAATTTCCCAAACCGCATACATTGAAGGAGGTAACTGTATCTTAATATTCTTGGCTTTCTGACAGCCACCCCAAATTCTTGGATTAGCTATTTGTTTAAAGATGCCCCTGTAATATTTAATGCAATTTTGGTTACTCATATCTTCTGGAAGTGTAACAAGGGTCAGTTGTAAAAAGCTCAGCCTTCTAGAGGCTACAGAGAGGTAGCTCATGCTGCTATCTCCAAAGCAAAAGGCTAAAAGTATAATTTAAAACATTATTTTCATTCAACTGAGGCACAGATGTCAAGGTTCCTTATAGACTCAGATGGCATCTATGTGACAGCCATTACAGTAAGTATTTTAACCCCTGCCTCTCTATTTCTTCAATAGTTCACTTAAACAACAGGCTATGGCTTTTGGGATGCAATTTAAGAATGAATGTTACATGTCAAATTCATTTGCTTATGTAAGGAAAGAAGGCACAAAACTACCAAGTACACATTAGTAGAATTTAAAAAACCTAATCTTCCCTTTATGGAAGGCCTGACCCGATGTGCCAGTGACTGTCCTGCAGCAGGACTGGCTCTAGAGGCACTGCCTTACTTTCAGCCCTTTGTCAACAACTGTTCTGCACTCTGCATCCAGTATGTCTCCAAGTACTCCATAGCACACGACACCACGCCAGGCTCTGCACCGTCACAATGCACAGCAGTACCTTGCTCTGAAGTATTCTTCTTAAATACAGCAGATGAAAGCTTTAAAATCTTGCTTTGCGTCTAATACCCTCTCTGTGCCTCTCAGGTTCGATTTGCTCCAGCTTTCTATAGGCAGCACTTCCCTTCAAGTACAGCCATGTGGATCAGATGTCCCTTCCTTAACCCCGGCGCAGGCGGGACATGAGGTGTGGAGAAAAGGCTGCTGAGGCACAAGCACAGCAAGGGGAGCAGAGCGGGGGGACAGAGACTGCAGGGAAGTGGCACCAGGGAGAAGAATGCAGAAAGGAAGGAGGGAGCATGGACAGGATAACAGAGGTAAGAAAAGGATCCTCCTCCGCACACAGGCAACGAAGCTTAAAAAAAAAAAAGTATGTCCAAGAAATCCCAGAAGAATCAGCCTTTATGGTAACACAGACATACTAATGTAGGCCTTTTTTCTTAAAAGACTATCAGGAAGACAATCAAATAAAAATACCATGTATACAATTTCACCTGAGTAGTGAGAAGGCTGGGAATAACCAATAAACAAGAATGAATTGTTCAATCTAAAATAAACTACATTGAACTAACCCTGCTATGATACGAGATAGCACAAAGGACTAATACATGCCACATAGCAGTGACTTCTTGTTATAAATCTTGCAGTACAAGCTGCTGCATTTTATACTTCAGCCTGCAAGGGTAAAAGCTCGGGTAAGTACAGACTTCCAATGCTAAAACACGTGATTTGGAAAGAAGATACACTATTGCCTAGATTCCTCATGACCTGTTACCTCATTTGTTCAAAAAAGAATCTTTAAAAAAATCTTTTTTTGCTAGTTTTTAAATGCTTCCAGCACTGGCAGCACTAATTGTCTTTACAAAGAGTGTCTTCATATATCTACTTTACGTAATTATCCTCATGTGGCCAAAAGAATAGAATGGAAACATGTCTGCATGCTAAGCACATTCATTCCTCTAAGCCCCAGAAACACAGGTCTGGAACAAGCCTCCTGAATCATCAAATCCAGTCCTCTGCTAATGCACTCATGTAAATAATATGTTTGTTATACTGACTGAGTTTCACACAAAAAGAAAAGGCTCCCCAATGTTATTCTTCATGTGAGACTATTCTGAAAACCTTATCTGTGACAGTCGCTTGTTTATTTCAGTGTTAAGCAAAAGTTTAACTATCTTTCTACACAAAGCAATTGTAAAGGTTCCTGCTTGCTGTATTACCCCATCACACTAAAAAGTACAATTCTCAATATACTTTTTTTTGCCAAGAACCCTGCCAGCATTTCCTTATTACCTGCAATTACTATTTGAGGTTATAATGATACACTAAAGTATGATGTTTGCTTTGAAAGTATTACTCATTATCAAACCAATCTGATGCTTCTACTCAATTAAAACTCTTCTAGATGTTATGAATTATTGCTCCCAATTTTAAGTTTTAATTTAAAAAATATTTCTGAGTTACAGAAGCATTTAAACGGTATTTAAAACACTAATTTGTAATTTTGTTTTTGGCTGCTATATTTCGGACTACCACAATGATTTAAAAATCTTTCTTTGGATAAGAAACACTGAAATGTTCAGCCTGGAGCAATAATGACTTGGCAGGCCACACTGTAAAACCCTAGAAAAAAAAATAGAAGACTGATGCTTATCTTAGAAACACTGATGACATGTTAAAAGCTGTTCCAATGCTATCACTATAATAAATGGAGAAATAGTCCTCAAAAATGAACATCTATCAGCCCTAATCTCTACTGCAGTTACATTTATATTTTCATAGTTTGGAATAGCTAGGTAGTAACTTGTAGAAAAGAAAATTATCACAATAGCTGAAGATTTTCATCTTGACTGCTAACAGTTTTCCCTTTAAACATGCCATATCAACCATCTGTATTCAGCCACCATTTGCCCTGAAGATATCCACACATTTCGGGTTGACAAGCCATGATCTCTGCTGGAGAAGTCTGAGGTTTTGAATTTCTCTCTGCCTGATGATTCTCTCTCTTCACAAGCAGAAAACAGAAGGAGTACATTCTTTCAAAGGTTTCCTTTCTGCATATGAGAATATTTCTGCTTGTTTCCCCTAACTTTGTCTATTCCTACCATCATAACCCTTTTCATAGTGTGTTGTGCAAGCATACCAATTTATTTTCTTTTGCAATTGCATTCAGTATGTGTGTATTCACAGTGTCATCTTCCAAGCTTCAGCAGACTACAGAGGGAAGTATTAAGATGCAGGGAAGAATAGGGAAAGTATGGCACATACAGCACTAAGACAGTAAAGTCATTAAACTTTCAAAAAAGTACTCAGAGTTATGTACATGTGACTTAGGATTTAAAGGTAGGTATTGATAAGGTAAACCCTATAAACCCCTACTCCCAGCACTAGAGAGGATGAATGCAATCACATGTATAGTAAAGTCACCTGAAGAGTTTAACTAATACTAGGTAGTTTAGAACGTTACAACTCCTAATTTCTTAGTTAATTTACTTTTAAAATATATTGTAAAAAATAATTAAAAATAAGGTTGAGCAGAATTCACTGGAAGCCAGGTACATTTACCCTATCTGATATCAACAACTACCCAAATACTTTTATTTATGATATGTTTGTAGAAAAATACGTATTGGAATAGAAACAAAAATCCAACAACACCAAAAAAACAAACCAAGCAAACAACCAACAACAAAACAAAACACCGACCAAACAAAAAAAACCCCTTGTTTTTGAAAACCAGTATGAAGGTCAGCTTTTAAAGCAAGGTGAACAGCAGAGTATGCCTGATTACTAGCACAGAAATTGCTGTGGGTTTGCCTGCACTCAGGGTAGAAGCAATAGAGAGATTTATTGTAAGGGTGGTGAGGCACTGGAACAGGTTCCCCAGAGAAGCTGTGGATGCCCCATCCCAGAAGTGTTCAGGGCTGGGTTGAAAGGATGGAAGGTGTTCCCACTGAAGGCAGGGGGTTGGAACTCGATGGTCTTTAAGGAGTCTTTCAACCCAGACTGGGAATTTAGTCAGCAGGAGACATGTTTTAGAAAAACACACACACACACACACACACACACACACACAAAGGAAATTAATGTCATGTAGTCTAAGCTGTGAAACTCCTGGCAAATCTTTATTTAAATTAATACAATGTATTTGATAACAAAATATTACTGCAATACAAAAGAGAATAGAGAAATATATGGTATACTTAAAATCACATTTGGCCCAGAAATGTTGTAAAGTGCAAATGGTTGGAGGATAGAAGTACCAACATTAAGTATCACATATCCTTGTCCTGTTTTAACACCTTTCCTCAGGTAAGAGTTTCAGCCAGAGCAAGAACACTCATCTAATTTTTACAACAATTTGGTGTTATTGAAGTCTGGTCAGATATTTTTATCTGGCTAATATTCTCCTAGTTATTTACAAATTAATAGTGGAATGAAGTGACCTAAAATTTTTCCAGGGTAAGGATGTACTAAATATTTTCAAAATGGGATCATACCTTTGAGGAAAAGTCTTTGTACTTATGTGATGTTATTACATGCCTAAGAAGGAAGTTCAATAACAAAATGGCTATGAACCTGATTTTATTTTAAAAAATTTTTGAACTTCAAGATGATGTTTATGTAGGCTAAGGTTTTTAAAACATATCCATTTAAAACTAATTTTCATATGACAAGCCACTGTGAAATTGGAAAGAACATCCACCCAGTAGAAATGGTCAAACCATTAAGCTGGGCTGACAACCAGACATGCTGCAAACAGGTTAAGTACTGAAGTAGTGCCTCCATTTCACTCCTATGGGTAGTTCATGCAACTAGATACTGGAGTTGGATTAACCTCTTCCACATTCCTTTCTACTCTCCAATAAATAGTGTAGGAAGCAAAAATTCTTTTCAGTCTTGCTGCAGTCTCAGACATGCACACTAGACATGCAAGTCTAAGAAACATATTAAAAATAAGTATATTCTTAATCAACATTTTCTCAACAGTTATAAAACTCATAAAATGGTTTGGGTAGGAAGGGCCCCAAGCCCCCTGCTGTGGGCAGGGACACCTTCCACTAGACCAGGATGCTCAGAGACCCACTCCACCTGGCCCTGAACACTTCCAAGGATGGGGCATCCACAACTTTTCTGGGCAACCTGTTCCAGTGCCTCACCACCCTCACAGTAAACAACTTCCTCCTAATATCTAATCTAAACCTCAGTTTAAATCCATTGTTCCTTTTCTTGTCACTACATGTTCTTGCAAAAAGTCTCTCTCCATCCTTCTCGCTGGCTTCCTTCAGGTGGAAGGCTGCAAATAGATCACCCTGAAGCTTTCTCTTTTCCAGGCCGAACAATCCCAATTTTCTTAGCCTTTCCTCATAGGAGAGGTGCTCCATCCCTCTAATCATGCTGATGGTCTCCTCTGCACTCGCTCCAACAGGTCCATGTCCTCCCTGCTGGGGACACAAGAGTTGGATGCAGTGCTCTAGGTGGGGTCTCACCGGAGCAGGGCAGAGGGGCAGAATCCCCTGCTGCCCATGCTGATTTTGGTGCAGCCCAGGACATGTTTGGCTTTCTGGACTGGTAGTGCACACAGCCAGGTCATGCCCAGCCTCTCATCCATCACCCCCAAGTTCTTCTCAGCAGGGCTGCTCTGGATCTGTTCATCCTCCAGCCTGTATTGATAAGGGGGGTTGCCCTGACTCAGGGCAACCTTGCACTTGGTCTTGTTAAACCACATGAGATTCCCATGTACCTACTTCTCGAGCTTGTCCAGGTCCCTCTGGATGACATCCTATCCTTCAGGTGTGGCAACAGCACCACTTAAGCTTGGTGTCATCTGCAAGCCTGCCAAGGCTGCACTTGACCCCACTGTGTGTGCCATTAATGAAGACATTTAATAGCACTGGTCCCAACAAGGACTCCTGAGGGACACCACTTGTCACCCCTGTCTGAGGATATTTAGCAGCATTCTAATTTCCATTCCAGTGAAGATTACCTCATCCAAAAGTTACCCAGTAGGTCAAAAAATCATCTTCATTTGTTGTTCTCTAACACTGTGCAAAACTTAAAAAGCTGTGCAAAAATTACAACTCTGAAAAATGCACATTAACCACCACAATTGTTAATATAGTAATTGATGCAGAAAACGGTATTTTTATTAGTCTAGAGAACAGGAGAGACCATTTCTGGGTAAAAAGAGTAAACTGTCACTACACTAACTTATACAGTTTGAAAAAATGAAGAGCATTTCAAGAACAGAGCTTTTCTTTACACCTGAAATAGAAATAGCAGCTTTCTGAGATAACCACAATATCCTGAATTTAGCAGCACATGGGAAGTACTGAAGCCTGCAATATCACAGAATGTTTGTCTGTAAAGCTGGCAGCTTCTTCATAACCCAAGAACATGTGCTTAAACTGAAGAAAAGTTTGAACACATAATATCTTGCCTAATTTTTTCAACTAAATCAATTTCTCCCAGAAAAGATATTACAGCTACCTACTAAATTTGGTCTGAATAGACATTTCTGTTAGTAAATTCAACACAAAATTTAATCTCGCTGCTTCTGAACTGCCTTTTTGAACAGACTAGTGTCAAAAGGCAGTTCTGCAGTAACTCACCATGATCCCTGCAAGAATCTGCAGTAAGGAAGCTTGATGGAAACTCTGCTTGGATTTCTGTTTATGGTGCAAGGCATTGTGCTACTTACCAAGAGCTAAAATCATCCTGATGTGCTGTTCTCAGAAGTGGGTTAGTCACAAAATACTGCTGCTAAAGCCAACTATTCCTGGCTGAATTTCTACCAAAACATGGTCCTGGACATATCTACTACTTTTAATAAGCAGAAAATGATGATAAAAATAGACACACCACAAAGTATTTAAAATGGTAGCAATATGTACCCTTGGAAGATATTTGTTCCCCTTGCCCCAAGTTACCTTTCTACGCTCCTCCAAATATCTACTGTACAAATAACTTCAGTAAGTGTATTTATTAAATTAATCCTGTCTAATAAAACCTTAGAGTGCAAAAAAACAAGTGTATTGATATAAACATAAGGGAAGTAGAGTGATTGCCAACTCCAAGGTATGTCTTCATTCAAAGTAACAACCTTCTCAATCATCAGAGAGAAGAGGAAAAAAACCAAACTAAAACAAAAAAAAAACACCCCTAAACCAAAACACAAAATTCCCAGTGATTTTCCATCTGAAGAGTTAAAAAGCCTTTAACTAAATTTCAAAGCAGATCTAGGGTTTTATCTGCCTGATTAAGTAAGGCTTTTAACAAGTGAAGTTGTAATTAGGCATAATGATAGCAGAACAAGCAAAGTTAGAATGATGCATAATAATTCTAACTTAAGAAGGGGTCCACTTCCATAACATTTAATGCTCTTCCTATTCAGAAAGGGTTATTTCCTCTTCAGAGTGCTGGAGCTGTGTTGGAAGTTTTCCAAAGCACCTGTATCTGCACAAGGATTTCTTGCTAGGAAGACAACCACAAGTACCATGCTGGCTCAGATAGTGCCTAGGCTCTAGAAGCACCAGTTTTCAGTATTTCTGCAACATTCAGGAGGTTTCATTCCAAGAGGCTTATAAGAATTCAATTCCACATGGCATTACGCCAAGAGGCTGCAACAGAGAGTTACAATTTCGTTCCTTCTGAACTTCTCAGCTGCTACCAAATGCAACACAACTGACATGTTTAATGCTTCTCTGAACTTTAATCAACACATTTCTCTTTAATATGGAAGCAAGTCACACAAATAAAAGTTCATGGGAAATCCTCATCAAAACCAAGACAGGAGATGATATTAAAAAGGCTGGGCTTGAGTTTACCAATCTTGATCTGACTTTACCATGACATTTAAACCGTATGTGATTAGAAAACTCGCAGCAAACATGGTACATAACTAAATCAAGAGCCCAGCATTGATTTTAGGCAGAATATTAAAAAATCCTGCACAAAGATCAGTTACATGCCTTACAAACTTGTGCTAATCCTTAAAGAAAGACTGGCTGGGTCTAAAGAAGAATCCAAAATTATGCTGGGTACTGATGCATCCAGTAATAACAACAATAAAAAAAATCTATACAAATCCCATTCAAAATGGAAAACCCATCACATGCAGCATCTGCTAGCTAAGAAAGGATTTTTGTTGTCTTACCAGGACTTTGTTAAAAGAACAGAATTACTGTATCTTTTGTATGATTTCCATTCTCCAATGAACACCAAGATTCTTCACTTTTTTTTGGTTATTCCCTTTCAACTAGTAGCAAATATCAGAGATAATGCTAGGGGGAAAAAAATCACTGCTTCAGATCCACAACAAAATTTACTGATGCTAGGAAACTGTATCTGTAACTACCTTCACCTAATATGTAAAAAAATGGATCATTAAAAAGAGTTGTTTTTCACATACAGAAGTTTGAAAATCAAAATTCAGTATTCAGTATTTTCTAAATACTTCTTATACTAAATTCAAGAGCACAGAGAAAGTCAGGTATAAATCAACCCCTGTGGAAAATGATTCATAAGAGGGAAAAAAAATATACTTTCTTTTTCCAGACTACAAAGGATTAAATCAGCCACAAAGAAAATCCAACTCAACAACAACAGCAGGGCAAAGACAACAGAGGCATTGACTACTTGAGTAGAACAGAAATGCTGTGCCACTGTAACTCTCCCTTTGGCAGAAGACACAAATTCATCGTATATCCAAAATTCAATATAATTTTTTTCAACTATTTCCAATCCTTCCTTGAGTTCCTTTCTTCTTTAGCCTCCTTCCTATAAGCTCCTTGTAATTCCAACCCTGTTTGTGTCACAACACACAAGCGAATCTTTTTGCCTTCTCAGATTCTGCTTCCACAAACTCTTTCATTCATATCCAAATTAGCATCTTTACTTGCAAATTCACTTCTATTGCTATCCTTTCACCTGAAACAGCTTTCATCTATTCCCCATCTGTCTCAGAAAGCTTTCACTATACATATTGAGATGACAAACATCTTTTTTACCCACAAATCACCCCTTTATCAATTTGCATCCATATTCTCTCTTTACTGAATTCCAAATATGTTTAATACTAGAGAAGTAAAAATATTTGAAAGGTGTTGCAATGCTAGCTGTCCATGTACGTAACATTAGAACGTTATGTGGAGTGATAATCAGAGGCAGTTATATAACACAGACTTATCCAGAGGGTTAAGGAAAACTCTAGAAAAATATTACATCACTGTAGGCTTTTTTACTCTCATTCTCCAGGACCCCCAAACAAAACAGTACATTTTCCTTCCTCCATTGAAAAATATTTTTACTTTTACCAACCTAAAGTTATTCTAGATGAGAAAAAACTCCCATTCCTCTCAGCCTCAGGGTTTACAGGAATAGCAGTCAGCTACCCGGCATAGTGTTCTCCAATCACCTTTAGCAGAGAAAAGCATTTGATGTACACTGAAATAATTTAACTCACCAATAAATGGAATTGAAGCCAAAGAGTCACCAGGTGGGCTGGAACTTGATGCTTTCCTTTCCTCTATTCTTTTTATGTGGACTTCTCTCCGAGCATCGTTAGGTAACCAACAGGTAGTGTCAGAGGCTGCCTCTTGGTCATTTACAGCAAGAATGTAGGACTGGTGCCTCAAAGGCTGGGGAGTCTGGTGGCCAGAAGGTGATTTGTCCCGCATGACCACTGTGTCTTTGTCATTTCCCTGAACATCTGTGTGCAGACTTTCACACTCACGAACATCTTCCCTTTCAAACCCATGAATCTTTTGTCTGATGGAACCATCTACATTGTCAGAGGTAGTTGAACACTCACTTGTTGGCTGGACAAGTTTGGCAGAAGCTGGAGACAGAGACAAGGGTTGGATGGTTTTACCAGTTTCTGTTTTGTGGTCTGGGGCACCTTCGGCTCGGATCCTTGACTGTTGGTTTAACAGACTGCTCTGATGCAAGTGATTCACTGTTCTTTGGTCTTTGCTGGCAATAGCATCCAGGCCCTGGTTAAGGGGAATCGATGGTTTTGCTGCATAGGGAGCTGAGTTCTTCAGAGAGCTACTTTTAGAATTTCTGGCTGGTGTGAGAGACAACCTCTCTTGTGAAACAGCTGCAGGTTTTGAAACTCCCCCAGGTGTTTGCAAATCTCGAGAAGGTTGTAACATTTTAATATCTGGTGAAACTTTCTGAAAGTGGGAACCAGGCAGAGAGGCTCTACTACCTGTTCTCCTGTTGTCTGAAATATAAGTACTCGGAGCAATAGGAAAATTTTGACCTCGAAGGGACATATGAAATGCATGTTGTCTAGATCTCTCATAAATACCTCGCCGATCATCTTGTTCAGTAAACCCTGTCCATTTGTAAGTCTTTCTCCTATCTCCATTCGTATCTGCAATCATATTCTCAGAATGAAAATTTTCTAGCACTTCACCCTGTTTGCTGAGATAATCCCAAGACTGAGCCCTGTGATTTCTAGCATTGACTGGAGGTGAAGTTAGAGTATCTTGTGAAGCACTTCGTGGCCACTCTTTCATCAACACGGGATCCTCAAGCCTTTCCTGGGAAACGCTTCTCTGCCGGATCTGGACAGACTGTGGCACCCTGTCGTGAGAGGTGCTCCTGCGCCGTACCTGAGCAGCAGTGCGATTTGGCACCACCTGATTATAGTCAGTTGTGTTCTGAGAAGCTGCCCTTAGACTGTCTAACCTTTCCTGTATTGTTCGGGAGCCATACATGTGCATGCGCCTGTTATCAATGTATTCCTTGTAAGTTTTGTAGGTCTTCCAGTCTATATGCTGGTGGGAGGTTGGAGAACTGTAGTGATTAGTAGAGACTGAGGGCGAGTCTGTGGCTTGAGTAGGTCTAGTGCTTGGGATTCCTTCTGGACATACTACATGATTTGAAGCTTTACTTACTGTTCCAGTTGTATCAACTGGTCTTGTTATTGGAGTCTGGGGAAGTACAATGGCAGAGGACACTAAAGATGATGGTGACGTGGTCCGTGCTTTTAGACCGGTTTGATCTTTTAAGCCGTATCTTACTTCCTCTGTCCTGTGTGATGGACCAGCATGATTATTTCTGCAAGATGGCAAATCTACAGCCTTCTCAGAAGGCACAATAACAGTCCTTACAGTCTCATTGCAAACGCACACGGCTGTATTTGACTTTGCAATGTCTGTTGGTGATGGAGGCACTTGTATTTCCATTCTGTAGGCCCTCTCCGGCTGTGTCAATGCCCGGACTGGTCTACTGACTTGCTGCTTTCCCAGCGAGAAGTCAGAAGGGAGCTTGTCTCCAGCTTGTGCCTTAACTGAGGCTGTGGATGTCAGGCGTGGATAACATATTGGTGGTGGTTCAGGTATGTTGTGGGCATTACCACTGTAGGCTTCGTTGCCTTTCAGGTAGGCATCTTGGGAATACGCCTGTGGAGAGAACATTAAGTGAGTACTCAGTAGTGAGGGAGATGGAAAATTTCACCATGTACCATTTGCATGATCAAGCTTCAAGAGAGGGGAACACAGGTTCAAAATTCACACTCTCTAATTTTAGACAACATGTTAGTTAAAAGGATAAAAACAGCATTCCGTCCCCTTAGTGAGCAGAAACAGAACAAGCAAAATCATTACATACATTCATTCCCTCCCTCAACAATTAAAAAACTGAACTGATGACCAGTTCTAGGAAATACTGCAAGTAGGGCACTGAGGCAGCCTTCTCAAAATCCAGGAGCACAAAACACAGTATTTTTCTCCCCCTTAATTTTGCTTTCTAACATGATGCTTCACACATTCTCATTTAAGCCTCTCATTGCTGAAAACTCGAATTTCACAGCAATCGATAGGTTAAAATGTTGCATAATAAATTCAACCAGCACTAGAGAATTCTCTGTCCACTTAGGATTGTTTTATACCCTATTCACTTAATTGAATACATATGGAAAGTGTACACAAATAAATATACATACACACACACTCCTCCAAGATGTCTTCTACATAAAAGCTACTGTTCCTAAACATATAATGAATAAACTGAAGCGGTAACATATTTGTTGTGAGCCAACACCCTATAAGTCATATTTTACAGGAGAGAGCAAGTACATGGTACACAAATCTTACTGCAAAAATATTAATGATATTTAGCATTTTTTTCACTTTGAGGTATAAACAGTATTAAAATTCATACATATCCCTTACTATCTACACACTATTAAAAACCAAACTGAAATCTCTAATTTCTTTAGTGCACTTTGCACCTTTATGCGTAAGAACCTGACACCTAAGAAAAAAATTGTTATATTACACTTATTATGTTTCTGCAGCATGTTTGAAAAGCAGCATTTGTCATTGTGAAATTAACAGAACATTCAAAATAATAAATCATTGAGAAGCATACAGCATACTTAAACAATATTCTGTTATTGAAAAACTTTAGCATTACTTTGTTCAGTTTGAACATAATGAAATAAAGAGCCAATGCGGAGCCTGCCAATGTAACAGAAGATTAAAACAATTTCTCCAGGCTTTTATATGCTTAGGCGTGGTATCATATCACAGCATTTCCTGTTCAAATCATAACATGCTCAATTCCAGTATATCAATGTGCTCTGTCTTAACAGTAGACAGGTTATAAAAGCCCAAGTGCAGCCATAAAATTAACAGAGAGCAAAGTACAGACGAGGGTGAGGCATTTACAATACTGCTGCAATGTTAAACCGAGCATTAGTGAAGTGTAAAATATTAAAGCACAGAGAAAATGGACCAAATAACACAGGCACAAACCACAAATCAAGAGATTAGCATTATGAAGAAATTCAGCTCAGACTATCTAGCTCATTTCCAAACTTGCTGTTTCATATTCTTGCTTCTCACAAATCATTAAGAAAAACATGCCTTACAAAACCATCAGAGAAATGGCTACTGTACATTTCTTACCAGTGCTGCGACATCCTTTGTAAACTGTAGCTGGCAGAAAACAGGAAAACAGTAAAAGCTGCTTACAGATGTAAAGACAGAATTATCTTGTCATATTGATGTTGACTACAGCAAGCTAAAAATACAACTACACTGATTTCACTGGAAGGTACCAACAGACATAAAGGGCAGTAGAGCATAAAAAATAACTTCACCCTCCTTGTGAGCATGTCCATCTTGGGCTTTTATTTCCTCCTTACATTTTTGCTGTACCTTTACAGAAAGCAAAATACATTTGTGCCATTTTGCCTTGGTGCATCCCTACAGCTGTCTGCAGAGAGCTCTGGCTCTATACAATGAGACTTCCCTTCCACTACAGCAACATTACTGTCTCATTTCCCTGGGCTGCTACCATCCATCCCTGCTTCCTGGTGACGAAACAACAGCTTTATTATGCATTTCAAACAGCACGCCCCTTCCCCACATATATCCGAACATGACCACAAAGTGTCAGCTGACTGCAGCTGCTCTCACGCTGTACATCTGAAACGAGAGGAATGATGCTGCAGAAACACTCTACTCATGTGATTTGCAATTTTTTTTCCCTCCACTCATAGTAAAAATCAGGACAGGCTTCCACTGACACATTTAATGGAGGGAAGGAACATACAAAGATAAATATTTCTAAACCTTTAAATAAATGGCTATTTAAGATCTTGATGGGCTGTAAGAATTATATAAAAACATTGGAAGAAATGCTGAAGACCCAGGAAACAGACTGAGATCCTACCAGTATGCAGGACAAACAAAAACCATAATGTACTCCCGTCCCAAATTAGAAAATAATTATCAATTTATACAGCTGAAAAAACAGCTGATATCCCACCTTCTCTGGGATACTGCACACATTACACCAACAGAAAATACACCACATTTATGTTTTTGTAAAACATTGCCCTGACAAACAATGCTTCATTGACTCTGACAGCAGAAAGGCTAAATTCCAAAGCTAGTGTGATCTGATTGAAGCTGAAGACTACAAATGAGTATAAATTAAGTTCTCAGCTCTTGACAAAATGTATCACAGGTATTAAAACATCACCTTCAGAAGACAACATTCCCCACAGGGTCCAAAATGAAATCAGTTAGGTTTTCTCCTCCCAAGAAAGAGTATGTTTCCATGATTGTAGGTATATATCCAGACAGACTGACTGCCAGTTCTGTGCATAACAGTTACTGTAAAAAAGGTTTTGATGATGGAAAGTGTATTTCTCCTTTAAACCTCATTTTACCCACTACCCAAGAAATCACTGAAACAAAGCTGAACATACTTCCAAGGAAGAGAAACTTTATAAATGGGACTGTGACATTTCCACAAAGAATAGCCAGTATCTTTGTTTCATAATCCTGATTAAGAGCCTACAGAGAAATAATGCAACTTACAAAGAAACACACGGATCTGCCCTGAATAATGTCACATTGAACGATGCACTATCAGCCTTTTTAGTATGAAATATTTCAACTGCTTTAAGCAGAAAATTGTTATATTTTTGGAAGAGGTTTAGAGACTAAAAAATGTGAAATATATCAATATATTTATTAGTTCATACACTGCTTTGACATTTAACTACATGTAAAACACAGCCTGAGTATTACTCTATTCTCCCTTTAGTTTCTCAAACAATACATCATGTGAAAATGCTACCTCAATCTCTAAGTGATTGCAACAGAGGATATATCCATAAAAATGTCATTAGGGTATGGCTAAAATTTAAGTCTTTATAAAGTCTTAAAACAAAAAACAAAACAAACAATAAAAGGCTTGCAACTTTAAAAACATGTATTTTTTAAATATCCAGCTTAGCGATGCTCCTGATTCAGACACCGGCCAAGCCACTTGAATTTCTACAGAGCTGGACACTCCGCAGTTATTCAGAAGTTCCAACCTGATCCAAAAATCACTCTTGATGCTTTATGAGCTCTTTTCCATCTCCTGAAAACAACAGCAGTTATAGAAACCTTACCATACAAATGCAACAGTTTAGAGTGACATTAACTGCTCTGATGGATAACAGCTCTGCAACAATTACTAGAAGAAAATTGCTGTGCTTACAGTAAGAACTCAGTGTGTTTCCAGTTATTGGGTACAATTTCTTCCCACCTTGCAATATGGTTTTGTTTGCACAAAGTTTGCAAACTCCTGTGGTAAAGGATTAATTTCTTACTGTGAATCTGTAGAACCATCAAGCGTTTCACTCCTAAGGTAACACATTCATGCTGTATGATGGGCAAAATACAACTTAAGCAAACAAAGCATTTTACAAGGTATTTCATTAACCACCTAAAATTCATCTGAAGGGTTTTGGTCCCATTTTTCCCCACCTGATTTTATGCCATTAGATGCTAGAATATTAACAGCCAATGCACAAGGATTCCTCTGGAAAGAATTATGGTGAAGACCTGTACTTTTAAGAGCTCAAACCAACCATGTCCTACACCCCTTAGCCCAAATCCATGAACACACAGCCCTATGTTTCACTGAGGGCGAGTGTGTTTCACTACAGGGTATATAGAGTAACAACACTGATTTAAACAGAACTATTTCACTACAGGGTATATAGAGTAACAACACTGATTTAAACAGAACTATTCACAAAATTGGTGATAAGCATTTTGATGAATGAGAAGCTACTGTGCCCAACTCCTTGCAAGACTGAGATTAAGGCGTTCTTCTTTCCTTCTCCAACCAGTTTGGCTTCAGATTATATTTCTTTACTACTAAATTCTTCTCTTCCCTGGTCCTAACTTAGTCTCACAGTCATCATGAGTATGGAAACTGCATACCAGGAAAGGTTTACAGCTCTCTTTAAATGAAACATTTTCCAGTTACAGTTTGTTCTGGCAAGAATGTAAGTAATACAGCTCAAGTGCTTTCATTTTACTCTGAGACACCCAAACACTACAGTCAGATAACATTATTAAAAAAAAATACCCAAAAAACCCCAAACAGAAACACACACCCTTTCTTCCCAAAGGCAGCACAATTTTGGTACACAAAATGTAATGCCTCAGGCCCAATTAATTTTATTTCCAAATACAACCTGTGTAAGTTACTTTCTTGTAACTACTGGTCTAAATTGTGGTTAGGAGGGTTGATGCAGATGGTATTTTCTAACATATGTAATATTTGATAACAAAGCTTATTTCTCTTCTTCTGGGTCACTGTGTCTTCACACCACACCCCTCCTTCTACTGTAGTTGCTGCCACAGGTTTAATATTAACCTCTGTGCACATCAGTAACTGCCAGTACAAAATCTGAAAGTAAAAAAATGCTCTAAGTCTCTGGACCAAAAACAGCTACCTAGAAAAATATATCTATCTTTATTAAAAAATAAAACAAATGAAAATATTTCACATTTTGCCCATGAAACAGCCATGTTGCTCCACTAGGTCAGATATAACTGGATGGTCTCAGGAAATAAAAAAAATATGAAACCAACAGTCTTTAACGTTAAAGCCAACTGTGGGCAGATCTGTAGTCAGAGACATGAGGTTACTAGGGCATGTAAACTCTAAACTATAGACTACATTTCCTCATGTAAGTTATTTTGTTGTTGTTGGGGGGGGTGTTCCTTTTTTTTTTAAATAGGTGCACCACTAGCAGTCTCAGGGTACTACAAGGCCACCAAATTCTACAAAATTTCTAAGTTCAGAAATGATAATGCAGCAAACTCTTCTCTTCTGCACAGATCTCCTAATACACTGAAAATTTCCCAATTGACTTTTACTAACTTTCCTGGTCATTCCCATCTAGAATTTTTGCTTCCCCTACTGCAACAAGAGAAACATTTCTGTTCAAATGTGGTCAACTTTCAGGTATTGATATGCAGCTTCAATGGTCTGTAATTCTAAAGCAAGATTAAGAGCAGCAAACGGCCTCTATTTATTTCCCCATTTTCCATTATTCACAGAATGCTCAATAACACCTTTCTGTAAATGAAACTTCAAAGTTCTTTCTGGAAGGCTAAGGCACATTTCACCAGATTTGTACCTTAATAAAACTGAAAGGTGACAACACCTAAGACTAGAAGTAACCTCCTACTTTTGGGGGGAATTCCTGAAAGAAAATGATTTTTTAAAAATTAAACTGTTAAAGGTAAGGTAAAAGTTAGGTAAGCTGAACTTTTGAGTGAGTGGGTAGTGAGAACAGTGCTAGAAAATGAAAGGTGAAAAATCAGGATAACTTACCTATAGTATGCATGTTTATACACAGCGTAGTTATAAACACCTACATAATAATATCTACATACATTTACCTATAACAAACACTATAGATAATGATTCATATGCTACATTACAAATAACCTTCCAAATAAACGGCTCCAATGCAGACCATATCAAAGATGCCATTTTTCAAAGAGTGGTACTCTCAAGTGCCTGATACTTAGAAATTCAGTGACTTGCAGGCTATATCCTTTTTTGCATACACAAGGAACGATTAGCAAATAAGTAAAATCCAACGTGAACATTCCCTGAAAAAAATGGTCCAAAAATCCTGCATACTAAGGACATGCTGATGTACACATTTTAGACACTATAAAGTCAACTGACAAGACTCATAAGGCTGACCTGTAAATTGGCATAGAAAACTCAGTTTGCTCTATGGAGCACCTTTACATTCAGTATTTTCCACATAGCACAAAAAGTTTTTGAACAAGTTTGAAAAGTTGTCAAAATCTGAACAGCATTTTAGTATTAAACTTGTTATCCAAAGGCTACAAACAGCAACAATTTCATTGAATACACTTGAGAAAAATGAACTATTTGTAGCTGACCTAAATGTGCCTTCCCATTTGCATGAAGTCAGTAGTACTAAAACGTATAAGATGCCAAAATTCTGTCAAAAAAGGTTGAGAATGCTACAGAAATTGCATATAGATACAACATTTAAAACACTGAGGATAACAAAAATAATCCTCCTCTTCCTAGTTTCAAAATGGTCCTATATCTAGAAATGTTTCAAAATAGTGTCATTTGATAAGTTTTAGTAAAGTAAACACAAATTTGAGGAGGTGCATGAAAAAAACCAACACATACAGAGTTGTCAAGAGTTGAAGTTTTTGTCATGGAGGGAGATGTTTTAAATATTCTTTTCCCCATACACAAAATAACATTTTCAACATCATACCAGTAAACAAACACGACTGACACTGGTTTCACTAATGGCAGGATTTCACATGTAATCCCCTCCCAAATAAGCACTGTGCACAGAGGGCAATGGCCTGTGGACTGGACCACTTCCTCATTGCTATTGATGAATGGATACGAAACCCTGTTTTCAGGCAATTCAACATAGCAAGAGTTTCACAGACATATATGGATATTTCTGAAGACTAAACTCAAGGTTTATAAATAGCAAACTAAGGATAGAAACAAGCAACTGTGTTTCTAGCAATCGGTCATAAGTACATGGAATAGATTGCCAAGTACTAGAAAACTTAGCACAACCAGCATTATTCCTGAATATGATGAAACACTCCATCTTCATTGCACTAAATATCTTTCATTAGCTCCTACTACAATATCCAGTAGTGCTTTGATTTCTTCTATTTTTACAGCATACCAGAATTTAACATCAGTTTACAATGAGTGATACTATCTGAAGACATGTACAGTGAAATGTATGACATATGCCACAGAAAACTAAGTTATTTAACATCCTATAATAGCTTACATAACACAACTTTAGGTGTAAGTTTTTTCCTCTATTAATAAGGGCACTGTACCTTACCATTTACTGTTCACTTGGCACTTACACTGACACTAATGCTACAGAGCTTATTGTTATCATTTATTTATGAGTTCTACTTCATTCAGGAAAAACAATTCACTCTGAGTTATATATATATATATATTTTTATAAGATTTCCACATAAGCTAATACAGTATTAGCCACAAAGATAAAAATGGAAAAATAAAAAAGTATGCAGTTTTTCAGCTGAAAACAAAAAGTTACTGTCTTTTCACAGGGAGTGAAAGGAGTAACATACTATGCTGTTACTTTGAAAGTATTTTAAACACAAGTGTTGAGCTTTGAGTAGAGCAAAGCTTTTCCCCAAATATTTTAATGAGAACAGTGCATCCTAACCATCTTCAGAGGAATTGCATAGATCTTTAATTTTACTGAAGTTAGAGATGCACTGTCTCAAAACACTGCTAATTGTTACTTCAGAAGTGCTACAATTTTTCCTCCTCTGTGGTGGGCTAAAAGAGAGAAAATTACAGGCCACAACTCACAGACTCTGTTGTAAGAAGCGATTAATTTTCATCATCTGTATCTTCACAAGCTGCAGCTCTGTCATCCAAGGCTGACACTTGGAGACACATGTGCTGGAGTGTTCCATGACAGGACTGAATGAACAAACTGCAGCAATCAGAGGTCGTTTCCAATAGGCCCAAGGACTCCCAATGCTCAGCCTTATGGACTGCAGGGAACACCCGTCTCTCCAAGGCTTTCCTCTTCAAAATGCTATGTGGAACTGCAAGTCCTCAAGTGAAAGTCACTTTTACCCAACAAATGCATCTCAGCAAACAGGAACATAAACTGCTCCTGTATCATGACCATGTACCACGAGCCAGCCCTTCAGCAAACAACTGCCAGAAGGAACTCACACGAGCTACAGGCGCAATGTAAAGCGTTTTTTGCAAAATGACTTCTCCTCTCAAACCTAATCCTCTTTCCCTCTTCAACAGAGGAGCCTCACATACAAAATTCACACCTCTATCACACCTTACAACTCAAACCAGACCGTTTTCTATAATGACACACGCAAATTTTTCCCACATGTATATCCAATCTTTTTCTGGAACTTCCACGGGCAGGTATCTTTTCCTCTTTTCTTTACCCTTCAATCTCCTCAAGGAGAATGATCTTCTT
This sequence comes from Climacteris rufus, assembly GCA_013398175.1. NCBI lineage: Eukaryota > Metazoa > Chordata > Aves > Passeriformes > Climacteridae > Climacteris > Climacteris rufus. The sequence continues at coordinate 1,757,379 of VZRZ01001330.1, forward strand.
TTCTTTTTGTTAATATCCTTCTCAAACCCAAGAGCAACAATCTTTTTTTGTCCTCTACACCCATCTCCCCCGTTGATATAACAAGTTATATCCAACCAAATGGTTTTCATCTCTACTTCACCTGAAGGTTGAACTTTGTATTTTACCAGCAGAGAGAAGATGTGCCTGAGACCTTTTCACCCAGACAAAGGTTTACCTTTAACACTACAAATCTTGCCTTGTCCAGCTCCTTACACTGTTATGGCTACAAGACTGCATTAGATGGCAATTCAGATAATTTAAACGTTAACATTATTCCTACATTTATACATATTCACAGTTCCAATTTTAAAAAAACAAAACAAAACCAAAAAAACACCCCAACAGCTTTTTCCTCCCACTTATTCACACAATCAAAACTCACACCCTGTTTCCAATATTTTCTGTGTTGGATTACTGAAATATTTCTTTATCAAATATTCTCAAAATGTCATTTCTAGTCTAATAATCTTGATCTGTTGGCCCAGCTGGACAAATTCCTGTCCTACCTTCTATCTTCACTTTAACTCAAAACCAAGTTTCTTAGTTTTTTCATTTAGCCATTAATTTGATCTTTAATAATGGAAAACAGCTACTGAAACACACAGGTTTTTCTGAAAGTCAACTCTTACTATTTCTGTGTGGATTAGATAACACATTTTTCCAACTACTAACAAGAAAATCTACCCTGCTTGTCATATTCTCCTTTCCTCTGCTTTCAATTGAAAATAAACTACAGTATATCAACGTATCAGGTGTTTTTCTGATTCCTCACAATACGCACTTAAAATATCGTGTATTATTCAAGGTCTTTTGGGCTTAAGAGATGCTAAAAGGGAGATGAATTATTTTACTATATATGCTGGACCTCAGTTCAAATAAGAACATATAGGCACTAGTGCAACAAAACATTTACAGCAGTCACAATTAAAAAATTTGGTAATAACCTTCAGCACATTCATAATCTTGCTTAATCCACTGATCATTAGCAAGTTCTTAATGAAAGCTAATTTTAAGCTTCATGTGCTAATTTTTAAATTAAAATTCTTTACAATTAAACAATCTAGTTAAAGGAAGCAATCCAATTCATAAATTCTAACATAAGGAAATTAATCCAAATTAAAGTAAAATTATGAACAAGATTTATTTTCTTAACATGCTAGATATATCATGTGAAGACAGTATTCTCTATATGTGGATTCCTCTGAAATTTCAGGCATGGCAAGCAGGTAGGAAAATATCTAAGCAGCGAAGAAGAGATAAATGGTAACTGTATTTGCTGATGGCACAGTTCAAAGACTTTGTAACCAATAGCAGAATATTTTTGTTTAGTCAATATACTCTCTGAATAGCAGCTTCACAAACATACCAATTGAAGGATGTCTTCATCTTTTGGCATAACACTAAGTTCCAATATGCTGTCACTGAAAGAAAAAGAAAAAAAAATATATATCACACATGAACTTTTGGAGAAGATTTTCAATTCTTGTTACAAAGATCATCCACTAACTTGCATAGATAAAAACTATTCAAAAACTCCAACACTCAATTATTCTGACAAATATGTTACACAAGAAAAATAAACACTGATTTCTATTACAGTCTTAGGAAGTAAGAGTACAAGAGGAATGTGACCGAACCAGTTTATTGAGACAAGACACTGGTTTTGGCAGTTTTATTTCTCTTTTTTTTCCCTCAGGGTCTAAGGTACACTAGTTGTTTAGAGCTTCTAAGACAAAAGAATGTGATATATCTGTAAATAAAAGGTAAACACTCTTCAATTTAAAACTAAAGTCTTTTAGCAGTCTTTAAAACTGCTCTGGTGCTGTGGTAACCACAACACCATGTGAAAAGTGAAGCAATACCAAGGCAAGCACTGACACCTTTTCACTCCAACCACCTCCTAGCAGAATCAACTTAAAGAGTCATTCAGATGACACCTGAAATATGTAAGAAAAATGCTTGCTATTTGTAAATGCTGCATTTGTCAGTCTGAACTGCTAAAACCAAAAGCAGCAGCAGCATAAAAATCCAGGAATCCAGATAGTTCCATCAATGTGACTCAAACACAGGCAAAACCAGGACACCAAATGCACAGTGTACCAGCTATCCAGTCAAAGATTTTAAAAACAGTGAAACCGACAGTTGGCATCTACCAGAAATAAGGTCTTTTCACAAACAAGAGAGAAGCATATGCTTGTGACATTGGATAGAGAACAGTTGAATTCATTATCTCATCTGAGATAATGGAATAATCTGTTCACATTCATTAAATGTGAAGTGGAACAGGTACAGAGAAGAGCTACAAAACACTAATGTACAGTCTATTATAATGAAGCTGAAAAAACAGAAACTGAAGATACTATGACCATTATTTAGAAATCTCACATTACATGTCATAAGAAAAAAAAGGGTTTTAAAAAAAACCTGAGCAGTATTAGCGTAAGAAAGAAAAGCACACAACCTAACTGGGTATGTCAGAAACTGCCTTATCTGTACTGCTCAGTACAATGCATTAGGTGAGGAAAGACAAAACCAGCACAGACTGGCCCCAGCTTCAGGGCACACTGATCAGCCTGTGAAAGCACTGAGAAGGACCTCAAGTTTATTTCTGCAGAAAAGAAAGCCATCATCTCAAACATGTAATGTGTGATTTATTATGCTTTCTTATATGAAAAATGTTTCTATTTTGTGGTTCCTTTTCTATTTTTTAGCCACCACAGACATAAGGCTGCATTCCAAAATAGCTGAGTAAGGGTGTTTTGTTTCATAAGCTCTTTAAACCATGATTCATTTTGGAAAAAAAAAGTGCTCTCCAAGCAGCACAAAATCTACTTTACTTTTAAAACCAAAAATCAGCAGTAATTTAAGTTTTTGTTTTTAAAAACACACCCAGGAAAAAAATAAGTCTTCAAAAGCCTTGTGAAGACTTTTTAAAATATTGAATTTTAAGAAACAAGCAAGTATTGACTTTATGTGCACTTACAATAGCATTTCCCATACTGACTGAATGCATAAAGAGTGGAACTATTTAAAATCATTCCTTAAAAGTAGTGTCATCATGAGCTGACTTTTACCTAAACTCCTCTACATGTATAATAAACTATCAGTTCTTAAAAAAAAAAAGAAAGAAATACCACAGCTTAAGGCATTTTTAATGAAGTGTTCAGATTTCAGTTCTCATCGTGGATAGCACATATGTATAAATCTTACCAGGCAACTGCTTACTTGCAGGATGAAGATGAAGACTTTGGATGTCAAAAATTTGATAGCATTGCTCCTTTTGAAGTACTTTTTATATAAAGAAATGGAATTCGACACAGAACAAACCATACTCATTCAAGTACATAAGTTTTTAAGAAAGTGATTAAATCCATCTACACAATTAATATCTTTTTAGTAGACATTAAGAAAACTAAAGGGTTCCATTCAGGAACAATGTTTATATAGCATTCAAATAACTACTTCACTATTCTATTCCAGTTTGCCTGAAGAACCTCCTGAAGACAAATTCCTACTTTATATTTTGTAACATTCTCTCGGGATGCTTTTTAATTCTCATATGAGAAGCAAAAAGTATTAAGGAAGACTTTTGGTTTATTGTACTGTATAATGTACATGCAAACTATGAACTAGAAAGTGTTAGTAAGAACCATCACACAGAAGTGATAGTTTACACTGGAATATCAGACATGGTACTGAGAACTCTCAGATATTTATAATTCAAAGCACTTTCATTACATACTCCGAGAGTTAAATTTAAATGTATTGACTCAGAGCCATCAAACTAAAGCACTAATCATAAAGACTATTTCTGATGTATTATTTTGTATTAATGAACCAGATTCAGTAGCTAAACACCGTACATTTCTGAGTAATCCCAAGACTTTCAAGAAGAATTTGCAAAGAGAAACAAGCACAATAGACAATCATCCAAATTCTCCACTTTAGTTAAAAAGAGAAGTTGCAAATCAGAATCTATTTCTTCTTTTATTTAGAACCATAAATAATTTACAGAGTTTATGTTAGCAATCAACACATGTCCAAGTTGATTATGTATGGAAACAGGTAAGAATAACTTCTTAATGCACCAAACTAGTGCAGGAAACAGAGCTAAAAGTGTTCTCATTATTGATCTTATAGGGCTGCAGTTAATTCCAGCAACTCTTTTAAGGTGTGCCTTTCATCTCCCAGAAGAAATAATCAGCATAAGTTTAGCTTTGCTATCTCCAAGCAGAGGAAAATAGAAAACATGCTAGACATAGCTTGAAACTTTTCTGGGAACAATATGGAACACGTCTGAATTACATCCCATCCATAAGTCCCACTGGAAGATATGGGTATCATTTTATCTAAGGCAGCTAAGTTCTGATGTCTGCAGCATTATATAATGAAGACAAACAGCTAAAACTGAACAACTTTCTAGAAAAATAATAAGCAGCCAGGAAAATGGAGCCACAGGAGTAATCTAAAAAAATCTGCAAGCCCGACCGAGTTTTATTGCAAACAGCTGAACAGTGAATGATGGGGAAGCTCTCTCTTCAGAGAGAAGAAAGGATAAAATGTCTTGTAACCTTAAAAACTACTTTGAAGATGATGAGAAAAATGACAAAAGAATAAGCATTTACAGTCACCAATGTGTCTGAATGAGTAATTAAAAACAATAAAAGTACAGCAATTAAAACGTCTAGAAAACCAACACACAACATACTAAGACTATGAAGAAAACTGTCTTTCTTTAGTCATAGATAAAGAAGATTTCAACTGATAAGTCAGCCTTTCAAAAGGCCTTCCAGCAAGCTGCTTGCACGAAGCCTACTAAAGAAGCCAAGGTGTGCTGGATGAAAGATCAGCTAAGATACAAAACACAGCAAGACTCTGCCACTGGGTATTTTTAATGTAAAGAGATTAAGTACATTCAACAAGGAATTTGTTCAAGACCAACCTCTCAAGGATTATTAAATCAAGCAATGCAGATAAAATCTGTGGTTCAGCAAGTACCTAAACCAAGCATTTCAAGAAGGTGGGCTGTACTATCTGACCACTCTACAGTTTCAGTGTTTTCATAGACTTCTAGGAAATCTTTATCGGATATTTTTATAGACGATAATGACATAACAGACCATCAGTCTGACCCAGAGGGCAATGCTGAAGCAACCACAGCATGCTGGAGAGCAAGAAGCATGCACCATAATGCAACTTGCCACGAAATGGCAGCATAAGAAATACAAAATATTTATGTGCAGAACAAGCTGCTCTGAGCTCAAAAACACTGTTTTCAAGCGAAGAATGCGAGAGCTGATTCTTGAGTCACATGAGAAGTACTGCCTCTAAGCTACAAGATACACCTGATCTGGAGTCTGAGTTCCCTTTATGGATCAGTATTAATATTTATCTGTTTATCCTAAGAGGTTCAACTGTAGACTTCCTGATGGTTGTATTTTCTGTATGGAACGCTCAAGGATACACATGACCTTTTGTTACAATCTTCTGTGATGTACACATCTGGCTCGAGAAAACAAATTGTTCTCTCCTAACAAACAATAGCATCCCTTCATTCTCTCTGCACTCATGGAAATTAGGGGGACAGATGCAGCAGTGTGCTAGACCATTCCTGGCTACACTAGATAATCACTGACAGGGCCTTGCTCAGGTGTCCCCAGTTTATCCACAGTGGGCAGGGGTTCAATTCTACTGAACAGTTCACTACCTATACTCACAGGGCTGAAAATAAACTTGATTCACAGGCACACCTAGAGTTAACAATCACTGACCACAAAGGCCACTCAAAGATGTGACTGATCTCTCTCTTTCTTGGATTAAGAGAGTTAATTGACTGATCTACGTGGTTGGGCATGTAATGGCGGGTGTATACACTATTGCACAATAGTGCTGCTTGTAAAAATACAAAATAAAGAAATTAGACATGGCTAGTGTTATCTCCAGTGAAGGAAATAAAGTCCATCTTTCCACGTCTCGTATAGACAATATTAATGATACAAATTCAGTCTGCCTTGCCTGTCACACCTCTGAACACAGACTTTTGTTGTTTAAAAAAGAAAAAAGGACCTGGGATGTACATGTTTTGAATGAAATATTGAATAAAGACTTCATTGAAATAGGAAGAGCAGAATCTTATTTTTCCTACTGAAGAGTCACAAAAAATATGACTTAGAAAACATTCTTGCATGCTGATCTTAATACATTTTTTCCACATAATATTATATTGTTAACTTATTGCTATAGAACAGAAACTGACACCAAGGAAACTGTAAAAATGGAGGCAGACATGAGATATGAAAAGGAGTATCTAGACTCATGCATACACATGATTTCACAAGTGCTTGTGAGTTGCAGGAGCAGTAAATACTAGTATTTTCTCAAACCTCTGCAAGGTTCGTAATTTGCAGCAAAACAGAGGAAAGTCAAGACTTACTGCAGATATTCTGCAGGTGTGCACCAGCATATTTTTTTCCTGCACCAGATAACGCTGATTTCTAGTTCTATAAGCAAGGTAGATTTTATCATCTTTCCAACTGACACATGTATGTATACCTAATCCATAAGTTCAAACTTCCTCTATAACACTTGGTGTTAGTTGCTAACAAGGGACAAGTACCGACAATAAAAGAACTGAGGTTTGAGAATAGGTTTGCTGAATTGTACTATTCTCAGCACTCAGCAAATACATGAAAAAAAGAAATTTAAAAACTGAGTGTGTATTAATGAAAATTTAATAATATGATGATTTTTCAAAACCCCCGTAAGTGGTCATTTCGTGCTTAGTACAGAGTGTGGCACATAATAAAATATTAGTATCTTACCTGTTCTGTATTAAAGCAATGACTTGAGAATATGTCTTCCCAATAACACTTTCTCCATTGACTTTGATAATTCTGTCACCTGTACAGGAAAAAGTTGTAACTGCAATTAATTTGTCTACACATTTTAAGCAGTTTTTATTTTGTACTTCTGTACCTCACTGTAATCAAGAACACCACTATGTTAAATTCAAGGTTAGTCTTCCTCAAAAATAAAGAAAACCCCAGAGGATGCACAGTACAACTACACATAACCATATACAACATTCCCTATGTCTCCTCCCTAAACATTTTCAGATGTGTGTCTTGCTCTGAACTTTCAAATTAATAACCTAGGAAGTCACATAAGAAAGCTACAAGCAGCTGTAATCTACACCCGAGGCTCACTCATGTATCCCATCTTCACAATAAATCTATTGATGAATGGTAACCCACACTGACAACTCTGCCCAACTCCTCAGTAAATTATCAGCAGCCAGAATTCCCTGGGATTAGCCCAGCTGGTCAGAGCAGGGTGCTAATAACACCAAGGTCAGGGTTTGATCCCTGTACGGGCCATTCACTTCGGAGTTGGACTCGATGATCCTTGTGGGTCCCTTCCAACGCTGAAGATTCTGCAATTTCATTCCAGCACTTAACCTCAAAATAAAAACAAGTTTTAACTCTCCGTTAACAGCAGCAAATACTGAAATGTGCTTCTTCCTTATTGTAGAACAAGTATTTTGAAAGGCTCCAATTGCTTCCTTTCTCACAAAAACCTGGACGGTTTCCAAGACATTACTGTCTGTTCAATACACCCTGGACAATGGTAAAGGGGTATTTCTTATCCATACAGATCAATCTTTAGATCTAACACCTCTTTTATAAGATCTCTCCAAATAGTTTGTTACACTTTCCTCATTAAGAGTTTCATATACTCTTATAAATTAACTGTCCAATATATTGTGTAGAGCTATTTTTAGCTTGTGATGAAAAACCTACTCTGTTCGTTTGACCAAATGGTACTTAAGTCATTGCTGATCAGAAGAGCAGAAAGGTATTTCGAATTTCCTAATGAGGAGAAAAGTCTGACGGATTACAGGTAGGGAGATTCAAAAAGCTGCTTTAGGAAGAAGAGCTGAAAGAAAAGACCTGTGCAAAGTCAGCCAAAAGGAATGGCTTTTTCAACAGTGTTTTAGAAACTGAAAGCCCTTTTCATGTTTCTGGCATTATTAAATCAAAGCAAGGAGAAAGCTGTTCATTCTGAATACTCAGCCTGACAATAATGCTTCAAATGTTCGTGCTCTGTGGAGGTTCCCCATATATGCCCTAGGGATTACCAAATACACAAATCTGACTTTTTAGTTTGGTCTGCACACATAATGCAAACATCATGCAAATAAATTGGTGTGATTATTTTCAACTTTATAAAAGTTTACATATTCCCTTTCATCTACTGGTTACCACCTTTTTCCTTCCCCAAAAGAACTCTTCAAGTTTTGTCTCCTGCTTCCTAAGCAATGAAAGACAGCTTGGTGGCAACAAGCTCTGAACCTTGTCCTGTTAGGTCATGTTGCAAGACTTCCCCAGAACACACCAGATCCCTCTCTGGGACTTGGACTGGCTCTTTTCCAGGCTATTTAAGAGCTGTCTGTAATGTGGGCTACACTGCCTACAGATGCAGATCTTTACTCAGTATTCCCACTAAAAATTATAATTAAGAATATTTTTAAAGTAGGTCATACCATCTCATCTATACTTGTGCAGCTTTTATTTTTCACAGAAACAGACTAGATTGCACATAGCAGTGAAACAATTCTATTTGAAACATTTATCCAATGGACCTGCCAAAAGACCTGGTGGGACACACTGCAGAACTGGTTACATAAATGACATGAGCACAGACAACTCTGTAAATGCAACACTGTTCTGTTTCAGGTACATACAAAGGGGAAGGTCAGTGCCTGCAGTACAAAAAAGGATACAGAAATATGAAAGCTTTTTCTCATAGCTCTCCATCAGTCTAGTGGCCAATTACACACTTTTGATCGAATTAGAAATTAATGAGAATGCCCTTTCCACACACATTTTAGTTCTTTATATTCTTGCATGAAGATCAAGACATGTGAAATGTAGATCTGTTTTAGCTGTTTGTATTTAGATATTTCTAATATTTATGTTTGGAACTCAGATATGTTATTTTTCAATGAAATGCCCCAGAGGTAAAAATATGAGGAAGTATTATCTTTCTAACTCTAAGAAAGATGATTTTATAGGCATTTTCAAAAATACTTCAGAATGGACTGTCTTATATTTGAGATACTTCTCCCTATTGCTCGAATTTGCAAGAATATTTCAAGTGAGTATTTCTGGTGAGTAGCAGCCAAGTAAGCCCCTGAAACAGAGCTCATTTATTACAGGTAATGAAGCTTATGTTGAGACTTTCAGTATTACAAAGGACCCTGCAGCACTCAAAGAAGAATTCATAAACATAACTTCCTAAACTCATACTAAATTTTCAAGCATTTTCTTTTCATTACTGTGACCATGAAACAGTGCCAAGTTATATTGGAAAAAGAAGTTAAAAAAAAAAAAAATCTACAAAGTAAGAAATGTATACAGTGTCTGTATCAGAGGTTAAGCAATCTACCTGACTGATTACTCCCTGAGTGCTTTATAATATCAAGACACAGATATAGTCATATATTCCACCCCAAAATTTGTGATCAAGAAATACTGGCATGATCTAATTAGATATAACTGCCATAAGCAGTGTGTTCAAGAATATTCTAGTTATTAAAAATGTATTTTCTCATTTATTTTCTGCTCTTTATTCTGGGCTCCTAAAAATCTCTTCTATGACTAAAAATAAAATATTCTCTACAGATTTCATCTCTCTCAATTTGGCAAACACTGAACAGAGCAGAAATTAACATGGCTCCTCTGTACAACTTCAACATATGCTGTATTTTATCAAGCCAAAACATTTCTTTATATAATAGCAATCAAATATTGCCAAAGTAGCCCTTCTCCAAATAACTACTTAAAGAGGAGTTAAAAAAACCCCAAATACTCTTATGGTCTACAAGTAGGATCTAGCACTGTTTTTAAACTGATCATCCTAGAAAATTAATATTTCTTCAGGAAGAACATACAAAACTTATTCTATTCCATTCAAATGCATGTACATAACTGCTTTCCAAAGAAAATATCAACATTATTGACACAAGCACAAACCTATCACAGAATGTAAGTTTTGTCCTATTTTTAAGAAATCTCTATTTATAGTGGTATCCATCTGTGTATGTGCCTTTATTACCTGTAAGACTTTCTATTCTAACACAACTTTTTTTTCTTTTTTTTCCTTCAACATTTAGGTAATGGTATGACACTTCACAAAAAAAAAACAAACCATGCTTTCTCTCTCCCGTTTGATTAAATGAACAACTGAGCAACACTTTGTAAGAGATAGACTTGGACTGTTCCTATTTGATGTAAACGTGGTAGAGTTGAAAAATTTAATTTAAAGTACAAACACCTGAATGTTTTCAGGTTATTAATCTGTCACAAACTAAAAGAAATAGGAGCTTACAGGTATTACTTTCCTTTTTCTTCTTCTCTTCATATATTTTATTACTCTTTTTAAGGTAACAAACCAAAAAGACTGAGACTTTAATGCCTTAATAAGCACAACAGTGTTTCCAAGGTGAAAAATGCTGGAGGACAACTCTAAAGCTTCTGAAGGAAAGAACAAGGTTTAAATGGAAGACAGAACTATGTAGTAGAAACTGAAACCATAAGCATTTTACATCATGTACACAAACATGCTATTGGTGTTACAGAACAGTACCTGTGCACAGCCCAGCTTCAAAAGCAGGTCCACCCTCTTTAACTTGTTTAACGAATATGGTATCCATTGGCTCCAGTCTATTTCTTTGTTTTCCTGAAAAAGAAAGAATCTCTTAATAGCATTTAATCATACTGTATTACAATGTTTTTACTTTAAGAATATTCTGTGATGTAATCCTGCCGCATTCACAGAGACACGTAGAGAAAAAAATAGTAATGCAATGTAAACTGAAAAATAAAATTTTTAAGTCTTCCCTTAGAAGGAAAAATATAACATGGACTTAAAGTCCTCGTAAACCACAACACTGATTTCCCAACAGTGTGTTTCAGATGGTCCAAGATGAACTCTAAAATTTTCTTGCAGATTTATAAAAGTTCAAAAACAAATTTATGATTCAAATTATATATACAGCATATATCTGCACATCCTGTACTTATCTGTATATACACAGCTTAAAAGTTAATCTACAGTAATTAGAAACCATGTACAGCTGTATTTTCTTGCTTTCTCAATACACACTTAGTTTCTATGCTTTGAGAAACACAGGTACCTTGTGCTTTTACATGCCTGTCACCAAAGCTAAGTAATTCTTTGTCAAGTAGCCACTACTTCTGAAAATCAAGATAGGAGGATGGATGTATGTGCAGCAAAACAAACTAAAACACAAAAATTCCACAGTTATACTGCAGGCTAAAATACAGGGATGTTGTCCTACATTTGCACAAAGCCGGAATAAGCCATTTTACAGCATCGACACAGCTTCAGTCATGCAACCTTTATGACAATGAGCTTAAAAAACCCCAAAAACCAAACTAAACTCCCCAAAAACCCAAACATGCACCACCATGCCCCTCCCTCTGGCAAAGAAAACCACCCAGAAATAATGAAAAATAAATGAATAAACAAACAAGCAAATAAATAAATAATGGCCCTACATGGTCCAGCCCCCACAGAACCAGTGGCAGAACCTGAAAAGCTCCAGGCAGATCCACACAGCCTTACAGTGCCAGTGCTGGCTTTAATAACCTGGGTTCCTCCCCAACTCCTCTGACCAGTTACTACCCCTGTTCCACACTCAGCTAAGGAAATGCCACCTTTGGAGGCAGCCCAGGGAACTGAGACGGCACGAAAATAAGCTGGGTCTGTGTTCCAGGTTAGCAGGAAACCCTGGCATAGTGAGGACAGAGGTTTAAACAGCAGGAAAAGAAGGAACAGCAGGAAAGAATAAAGGAATTGCTTAAAACTGGCATTGCTGATGAAAGAAACAACTCCTTAAAACTGGAATACTAGGTTCTAGTCACTTCTGCAACGACTGACCTTTGACTTCGGCACAAATGGCCCTGCTTTTGGAAGCACTTTCCCTACAGCTTTAAATATCCCACCTAACCTTGTTTAATATACCACAGCAATATATATTGCCTATAAATAAGGTCCCCCCTCTTTTAGTTCAGTTTTCATGTGGGAAAAGGTCATTATTTGAAAAACTTTAATACACTGAAGAAAACCAGACCTCCCTCTGACTCTGATTCCCATTTTTCAGATACTAGTTTTAGCCTAATGCCTTTATTGTGCAGACCCTCAGTATTCTGCCATTTTACCATAAAACAGTTCAACAAAATGGCTTACTCATATGGCTCCAAATGGCCTTCTCAAAATAGTTCCAGATTGGGAGTGAATAATCAAAAAGTTGATTTGATAGAATTTTATAGAATCAGATAAACACTATATATAAAGCAACTGAATTATAATTCAAGAACTCCAGCTGGCAGCTCAGTCCCCAAATCCTCTAAAATTTGATTAGCGGGACACAGCTACAAGACATACAAAATGCTCTTTGTGAGCCAAAGTTAATATCTGTCATTTTTAATCTGCAGATTTAAATAGACACTGAACATATGATGGGTCTCATCCTTTAAAAAGCCAGTAACATTTCAGCAAGTTTAGAGAAGCTCCAAGATTAATCTACCCAGATGCCATGAACAAAAGGTTGCTTCAACCACTTACAAGAGTGAAGTTAAAATAGGACCATCAAACATCCTTCCCAGTGCTGACACTTGTCTTCTACTGATGACACATACACTCCCAAGAGTGGCAAGAAAAATAAAAATAATACAGCTCCCATGGCACATTTAATTTATAACACCTCAGCTTCCTTTATAAAACACTCTTCAAAAAAATATTAGTGGCCTACTGCCAGTTCACTTAACACTCAAGTGCTCCTTATGCCTTGTCCATACCTGAACATGTAAATCAAGAGGTCAGGCAGATAACGTTACTCCCATTCATTATGCAACACAGAATTCCTTTAATACACTTCCCACTTCTGAGTAAGAGGGGAAACTTGCAACGATTTATGGAGACCAGAGACTGCAGGCTTCCCTGACATCTCCCTTCTGATCTGCCTGGCAGCTACACCGAGATGTTCTTCGACATTACAGGCACTCACATCACACTTCCACAGCTATTTTATGGATCAATTCAGAAAGCTAATTGTACATTAAACACGGTTCTTTGTCCTACTTGCAGAAGGAGGCTATATTAAACAGTAATTTTTATTTTCCTAAAAAAGGTGAACCACCATCCTAAAGATCTATTTAGGGGCAAACAATCAGGATAAAGGGTTCAAAATGTTGATGACATCTGCAGGTTCATTTTTACAGTTCAGTAATATCCAAATACAGTACCAGAATAAAACCTAGAACTCTCAAGCTCTTCGTTTCACCTTGATCTTTTACATACTTGGATACAAACCTAACCTTCTTTAATCAGTAACATATAAATGAACTTCCTTGCACTCATAGCCTCAAAATGTATGTTTATGCTTTGAGTTTGAACTCAAGCAAAGCTAAGCAATATTTTTGACAGTAGAAGTGAACAATACTTTCTTCAGACCAACCGAGGGAAATACTCAGTGTATGTGCACTCAATCACCACCGAGATGTGCACTCAATCACCACAGCAATAAATCTCAAGTAAAATGGATAATCTAATAACTCACCTCATGTCTCAAAATTTAACATCCACTACACTCCAATTTTATTGTGCCTAATTCTCCATTTGGCCCCGTCTGCACTCAATCATCAGAAAAAACCAAGAGGCTGTCTAGAAATGTGAGCTTAAACTTCCTTTCTTTCCAACTCCACAATGTAGAACAGATTACCACAGTGAAACTTTTACACTAAGTTCTCCAGCTCTGCACCACATACTGTCAGGATTCAAAATTTTCCTTTCTAATATTGGAAATCTCAACTTTTTGGAGCACAGCAGCAATTCCTTACAAGATGATACAACAAAAAACAGTAAAAGCAGCTGTAAGAGATGTAGCCTTATTTGCCAGTTTTTCCAGTGCTCACTACTGCATATGATTTTGCCTCCTTCCTCCTTCTACATATTTTTTGTACTTCTTTTCTCCGTAAGTATAGCTATAAATAGAGGTGCAGCCTTATGTAAGGCAAATAAAATGAAAAAAGCAAATAAAGTTGGTAAGAACACAACTTGGATGACCAGAAACCGAGAAGTCCATAAAGCTGTCCTTTCCTATATCAGTTTTGTAAGTACACAAAAATTTCCAGCATGAGTAAATGATCAGCAGTCAGGGTAAATTAAAAGGCAAGTTATTGTCCAGGCAGTAGTTTTGCTAACAGAACAACTTTAATACTTTTTGCAGTGCAGTGACTATCTTTAATGATGTTACCCAAATGAAAGTATAACCTTAGAGTAAGCAAACCAGTGTCTGAACTTTTAATTCAGAGATTCAGCATCATCAGAAATAAGGAAATAAAAATAAACCACCAAGTATATAGAAGGCTCAAGGCAAAAATTCATTGGCTTAAACAAATATAGTCAGGAATCAAGAGTCTTAATAATAAGGTCCTTAGTCTACATAACCAAAGTTAAGAAAAGTAGTCTGAAGAAGCAAAAACGGCTGTAAATCAAATGCAAGACAAATATAGAAAACCAGTTTATTGCAACAAGGTTTTTCCTAGCCAATACATCTCATAATTCTATGCACATCTTCTATTGATCATATACTACATGTCACCTTCAATAACCAGTGAGATCACACTAAAATCTACAATACAAATGTGCTCTCTGTTGCCTGAGAAGGCTAGCCCAAAAACTGAGACTAGTCAGGAGTAAGGGAATAAAAGGCTATTTATTTGAAAGGCCTTCAAAGGTACATTTAGGGCAGACGAAGCCCCCCAGGGACATCACCCAAAATGGACGACGAGTCACGAGTTCTCCACACCTTTATAGGTTTGGTCCATTTGCATATCAGCATAAACTCACCAATTAAAACTTTGCAATTTCCCCCTAGCTTGCTTCCCCCCTTCCCTTTAGAAGCTTGGGTCTGGGCAGTCTAAGTGTCCTTGAAGAGCAAGCCCAGAGAGGCACTGTTATGTCTATCTTAGCATGAGAGAACAGCAGCTAACAGGCTATGGAGCATCCCAGAGTTACACATTAGGCAATACAGAATTCGAAAAAATATAAGGGTTAAAACGTAAGGCAACATCTCCATCTCCCTGATAAAAGGGAGTATTAAAAAAATATTACTAGTTTAACACAACAGAACAGTAGAATTAAGACTAGTTAACATTTTAGATTGACTTCCATCTGGGGGGTCATATCCAGCAAAGTGTCTCCTAAGTCCCCCAAACTTGACATAGAAATTAATTTTACCTAGGTGCCAACTCTAGTTTAATCCCCTAAAAATCTAGTTTGAAATACAGCTGCTACAAGGAACACAACTACTATTATGTCAAATGCAGTAACCGTGACTTAGATTTTAAACTACTCTGTGCAGACCACACACTATTACTGTACTGCTCTATGATTCACCTGGAAAACACAGTGACATGGCAGAAGTCAGAGGATCAAATCTACCAACACACTACAACATAGCAACAAGCACTTAATTTCTCTGAAGTCATTAACCTTTTGATATAAAACACAGTCAGATAAAAACATCTGAGTCATAAAGACTACAAAGAGGACAACCTTTACATTCTGAAAAGGAAAAAAGGAAAAAAAAATCCCATGTCAAAGTGCTATTGCTGACAGAGCTCTTCCTTTCTTTTTAACCTGCAGAGCACAAACCTGCAAGTGTTGGGACACAGAATAATACACACTTTTCTCAGAGTCTCTCCAAACTAGCCACTGCTTAAAAACATGACACTTCTCTTCCTCAAGGGGAGGAAAAAAAATAAATCTACCCAGGACAGGTGAACTGTGCTTAGAAATCCTCATAACACAGGGATTCAATAAAGTCTACAGAGTTTTGTAATATAACTTTTTGTAGAACATTTTTACTCCCAGCCCTATGCTCAGCAAACAGCAAAGGGGTGACTTTCGCTTTTCTATTTAAGAAACACTGGCCCCATTACACACCTGAAATTAGTCAATTAAGACAGGCTCTTATGCACACCTTTGTCTGACTCAAGGAGGAGGAACATTCCTCTTGAGCATGATGATCTACAAGTATGCTCTTGGGTATCCAAGGCATTAGAACTCCATTGGTTCAATGATGCCAAGTGGCACTGATTCCTGGGGTGCCTTTCAGGCAAAGGGAGGGAAAATATATAACAGATACAGCAGGGCAAATGCTCCAGATTGATTACTCAATCAAAATCCTGTTACTCATTTCCCATGCTGCTCAAAGAGAGAATGCTGAAAGTACAGCAAAACTTGCATTTATTAACTGAGATTTCATTTAATTAAATATAAATCATAAACCTGTCAGGATTACATCTAACAGAGTCCAACTATGGATAATCCTGCATATTATAATCTGCAAACTGAATTACATACACAGTAAGCATTCCTCTACTAGCAATCCATGGAAAAGGAGCCCAAAGGTCCCAGCCCAGCCCCAAGAGAGTTTATTTCACCCACTGTGAAGCACAAAGCAACTCAATTGAAAAACACTCACTGAAATTCAGTGCCAAGGATGAGCCTCTGAAAGAGGATGATAAGGAAATTAGTGCTGTTGAGTCATTTAGCAGAGAAACACCTGGCATTGAACTCTGACACAAGAAGAATATACTCTTATTACTCAAAGCACCTCTGGCATTTTGATTAGGCAACTCCAAGATGGTATTTCTTCTTTTGCTTGCTTTTCTGTTAAACCATTTGACTAACAGAACCTCAACTCAATCTTCATGCCGAGGCAGCAAGAGAAGATGAGAAAATAACTTGGCAATGTTATGGAAAATATGTAACACAGTTTCAACTTAGTTAGAAACTCTCCAAAACTGTTTTCCCATTGCATTATTTGCCATTACTACTGACTTCTTTATTAAATTGTCTCAAACCTCAAATGAAAACTTCTCAAATTTAAAATTTAATCTATGATTAGTCTACAGGATTTACTAGAGTCCTCAGATAAGCACAGAGCCATACAATTTTTATGTGTTACAGTGAACCTACAGGCTCTCCTTTAAATCCATGAAAATTACACTTTGTGTTTTTATCAAAAGTCAAAGATGATTTGAACTCAATAGTAATCACTTGGAAACATTATACATGTAACAAATTGGATGATGAATCCACTAGACATTCTGGATGTACTGTAAGGGAACAAGGAATCATTAGGCTCGGGTCTCAGTGGAAAACTAAGCAAGCCCTCTTTTAGCATTCTCAACATTTAGGTGTTAAAAAATTAAGTTGGATCAAAAATCCACAAAAAAGGGCAATGGACTGTCCCACTATCCTAAAGCATTAGTGCTACATACCACTCACCTGTTACTCCTAATTCTATTATCATATACCTTGGACCACATCACCCCAGCAATCTTTCCAAACTTTTCCAAATGCTTGCTTTCACATTTATTCTCTTGTTCCTTATCTACCTTATTCCCATCATCACAGGCACAATATGTTTACTGCATAACAGATTGAGCTGATAGACCATGACGTTAAAAAACATGGGATTAAATTAAATCCTGGAAGAACACAAACTACATTACAGAAATCATCAGTCTGTTTAAAGAAATGAAGCATTAAAGATTCCAGGCCTTATGCAAGCAGCAGTAAGGAATAAAAACCTTTTCCTGGATTTTTTCCATGCTTCCCTCAAAGGTTCAACCCTGTCAAAGCAGACTTGCACAGAGCTGAAGAAGGCCAGGTAATAAATTGCAAGTATTTATCTTAGACAATTGAAGGGTAAAAACTTTAATCCATACTTAGGTATATTAAAAAAAAAAAAAAAAAAGCCTAGTGGTCAAAGTTTAATGTCCCGGAAATCTCAGTGAAAACATGTCTGAATTCTCATTAACAAGTGCACACTGGGTCTCTACAGAAAAGGACACTGAGAAATATACCTAAGTTGCCTTTCATTTTTATGGGAAAAGGACCTGCTGGTTGCTATAGTTACTTCTACATAGAAATAAAGATAAAAGCACAAAAAGCAAGAACATCATATTAAAAAAAAATAGTAGATTATAATGGTACTAGATTCCCAGGTACTGTGTTAGACACAAAATAGCTTAATTCTATAGCAAAGAAACCATTGTGGAAGATCTGCATCTTCTGATAAAGTGCATCTCTTGGAGAAACATTTCAATGACTTGGCTTAAGATCAACAACTTGAAGCAGTGAAAAGTATGAAAGAACTGAAAACCCAAAAATAATAACTACAAAATACTGAGGGTCAATCTGTTGTGATGCCCTTCCAGCAGATAACAGCGTGCTCCAGTCCCCAACAAGGAGGACCTGCATATGTGAAGCCTCCACCGCTTGTCTGAAGCAAGCCTCGGCTGCTTGTTCCATGAGGGGGCAGCAGCAGACACCCACCGAGGCACTGCCCACACATCCTGACCATCGGCTCTGAGCCAGCTCCCATCCATGCCAGGCCACAGCCCCATGCATCCCTGCTGCTCACTCACAACTGGACCACAAGCACAACTCGACCTCCACGCTCTCCCAAAGGGCCTCCACTCATCCACTGCAGCAGCCCAGCTCTGTCCTGCGCGAGCTCCCGCTGCCTCTGTGACAGCAGTGCCATCGCAGGCAAACTCCACACTCCTTCTGCTTGCTCCCCATGCTGCATGTGTGAGTGTACAGGGGCTTCAGAGAGCTCCTGAACATGATATTGTCCTGCAGGCTCTCTCTTGTTCATGTGCATACAATTGAGGAGGTCCCCTTCTGTCCCAGCTGTTGACCGTGAGGTATCCCCAGTCCACAGCATCCTAATCCCTTTGCTTGACAACCCCATCTTGCCTTTGGGCCATCACCAGCCTCCTGTGTCATTCCTAGTTTAGAGCTCTCCTGAGCAAATTTGCATTACCCTTCATTATAAATGCTTTGAAAATTTACTGCTTAGAAAAAGGAAGATTAATGAAAGCCCGCAGCATGATCTAACTATATCCTAAAATTCTATACCAGAACAAAATCATATAAAAACATTTTTTTCACTGTTTGAACACTTCAAACCTGGAGCATGCTTTTATCTTCTGCCCTCTAGACTTAATTAGGTGCTCTGCTCCTTTGGAAAAATATTCAAGTGCTCTTAATGAAAGGTAATAGCAATAGAGAGACTTCTCTCCACACTCACCTAATCACATATATAAATGCTGAAGATGATAAAAAAAGCTCATATTTTACAGGTAAGCTTAACCTACAGAAAGGGCAAATCATAAAGGGCAGATAATTAGAAATCTTCACTGAAAACTCATACAAAAAGAAGATAGTTCTGCACGGGCACACACTGCATCACAAAAACGAAATGCTTGAATCCCCTTAGCTTAGTCTTTCAGCGAGGAAAGCTCAAGCGAATTAAGCGAATGGTCATCTACAAACTTCAAAAGAGAAGTGTTTCTCAACAGGGTGTTTCACAGTTCACTGCGGCCGGGCCCCACAGAGGCCGGTTCCCCACGTGCCTGCAATGCAGGATCTCGCCACCAGGTGGCTCCCGCGGCTGTTCCCGGGAGCGGCTCGGTCCCGGTTTCCGGTGGGAAGCGCTCCGAGAATCCCTGGGATAACCCCTCACAGAACTGCGGGCCTGCCGGCTGTTCCTGAATAAACATCACGTTTGCCAACATGCAGAACGACATGTGCACTTTTCCTGATTTTCTCCTCACAAGCTGCCTACTCACCTCATTTGGGAACAAGAACAACCTGCAGCAATGTAAATAAATGTAAATAAAAACAGATTCACCTCCCCTACGCCCCCAAAGATCATGTCAAATGCCAGAGAAGAGTCTTACAGATGTTGTCCCATTTTGCTGTTTTTAAAGTCTTAATACACCAAATTGTCAGGTTAAGCTCTACTGACACCTACATCCTCTGCCTCACAGTCATTTCTTCTCTTTCCAGGGGGACAAGTCCAACCTTCTCCCCTTAATGAGAACATTGTTACCTTTCAGCACCCTCCGATCTGTATTCCAAGGCATACAACACACTACAGTGCTATAAATAAGCAATAGTTGAGCTATGATTCACCGGTTTAGTAGCGACACAAAAATTTCCAGAAAGTAATCTTGTTTCCACCTGCAGAGGTCTCATAGTGAACCAAATAAATATTTCTTTACTGCTGTTCCTCTACTGAAAAATAGCTCTCAGATAACATTTCAGATAAACAGATCTACGTTATATCTTCAGCTGATTGAGTTCTCCCTGTGAGAAGAATACTACTGAACTTCTTTCTGTAGACCACAAGTGGTGTCTTCCATACTGGTTTGGCACAGAAGATGAACTCCCTTCCCTTCCTAAAGGAATCTCCCTTTTCTTTTTGTGTGTCAAAACAGATAAAGGATGTTTTGAGTTTGGGGAGTGGTAAGCAGGAAGAGATTAACTTTTCAGTTTAACACACAGGTGATGACAACTGAGTAAAACTAGGAGGAAGAAACTGATTAGTCCATCTGCTTGCAAGCGAAAAGTAAGTTCAAATAAATTCATATTTCCCAGCATACTTCTAATATATCACAACTACACAAGGAAAACGGAAACAGAAGTTCAGACATGAGGTATTTCAAGGCACACTGAAAGCAGGTTCCCTCCTTGGCTACAAGCTGTAACCCAGCAGCAGCATCGGCCCCGCTGTCCCTGGGCTCTGAGCGCGGCGCTGCCCTGCCCTCTGCACTCACAGTGCAGACCAACCCCCTCCCGGGTACCTGACAGTCATGACACACTGGGAAAACAAAGTGGGACTGGCTTCCCAATCTGAAAACCCCATTTCCTTAAATCAATGTGATTTTCACTCTTTTAAGGAACAGTGAGGTATCAACAAAAAGGAAGCATGAATGAGAAAATAGCTAAATACCAATGAGAAATTTAAATTAACTGGGATGGAAATATAGCATAAATTTATAAAAAATAAGTTCATATGTGAATTAAGAAAGAGCAGACACAGGCAATGTGAGAGGGAGAAAGCTATGAAAATGGAGAGGAACTGACTGGCATAACCTAGAATCAAGTGACTAATCAATGAGCTTGATGCTCACACTGAAGAGATTTTAAATTTCAAGCTCTTAGGTAGCAATTCAAGTCTATTATGCAGCTGAAGCATTCAATATATTGGATCTATGAGAGAGTAAAAACAAGACATACCTTGTCTATTCCCATTCTCTTCATCCTAAGGAGGAAGAAAGAGTGCATATTAAAAATTCAATAAATGGAAAAAAAAGGCATAGGCATCTCTAAGATATAAAGACTTGAAGTGTACTGGTAAGATTAAGTCTGTATTTTGGTACCTGCTACTTTCTCCACAACTATTCAACTTAGAGAACTAAGGCTTTTATCCTGAGAATGTAAAGTAATGGCTATTTTAAAAACAACGACTAAGCCCAATACTATGAAACATTCCCACAGAAACAACATGAACGGCATTATGTGAAAACAAATATACCAAACCCTGTGAAACACTGCCATGAAGGCTAATACTGCACAAGCATGTTTCACCCTGAAAGCCAGGCAAGAAAGGTTGCACTTTAATCATTTCAGGATTCAAAGCTACATATGCAAGAGATACAAAATATTTTGTAAGCAAGGTCGGAATATGCTTCCTGAAATTTAAAATACCAAGTTTGTTTTGCTTTCAGTATTACTAGGGAAAAATATGTACCCCAAACGCTATTTAGTAACAACCTTGAAGAGTCTCCTTCTGCTCACTGACCCCCAAAATCACACAATTGGAAAGTACTGAGGGAAAATAGCATGTTTAAACTAAAAAAAATATGACTTAAGTTACTTTCTTGTCAACAGGTTATCAAGATATGATATCTTCAATTGGTATGAAGATCATGGTTAACCCTGTCTACAAAATTCTACCATTTAAGAAGCAAAATTATCTAAGTATGAAAATACCCACTTGCTTTCTAAAATGTAGCCTTCTTGGAGTAATACTCAACCAAATACAATTTCTGAGATTAATATGTAGTATTTACAAAGTGTTTCTAACAATTCACATCAGCTAATTAGAACAGCTTTGTCCTGAAGGAAAGAAGGAGCAAGGAAATGATCACAGAAATAACTTTCACCTGGGTATTTCCTCCTACTTTTAGAGGGACTAATTCTGCATTTCTACGTATTTTGCATTTGAAGAAAAATCACTACGTTTTTCATATTAAATATTCTCAAAGTAACTACACACTGACCTGAGCAATCCATTCAAGAGAGAAAGGCTTGAAGAAAGACAGGAAATAAGACCTGGATATGAACACTTTATAATGATGAGGAAGAGATAAGGCTGTCCTAGGAGCAATTAATTTCTTGCAAGACACAGAAAAGCTCTGCTGGAGCTTCTTAAGATATTACAGAAAGATAACTTCAAGGAAGAAAGAAACAATAAAAGAACTCCACAAAACCTGACACACTGTGTTAACAGGAATCTGGCACATACTCTACTTTCAAAAAGCCATGATAACTATCACTGCCACCCAAACAGTGTATTCCTAAGTCGGACAGTCCTGTTGCTCTACACTTTGATTAATGTGGCACACTAGAAGGCAAGCACCATTGAAGCCCTGTAACAGCCAGTTGGTTTGGAACTACAGGCACCAGCCAAGAATTCCACCAGGCTAAGATTTGCAGTCTCGAGTTGCCACCCAATCTGTCAAGTGAAAAAACATCCTTGGGACTTGAAATATTAGAACTCATAGTCTAGAAAATCTGGGTCATGTGTATGGGAGGTGCTGCTTGGTTTGATGTTTGATAACAAACATTTTTGAAGAGAAAAGTTAGCTAGTGTAGAAATGCCATATTTTACTAAATACTGCAGTGGGTCTGTCAGTTTGTCACTGGCCATGCAAAGCTCTGTTATCAAAGACAGCTGCAAAACATTAGTTTTTTGTGGTATCAAGCCAACGATATCAGGCCTTGAAAAACAGAATGAATGCTTTATAACACAAGTGTTTTGAAAAAACTCTCCCTCCTACCTTCCCTTACATGTGGCAAGATGTCAGTATATGCTGCATCCATACTTCAAGAGAAGGTTTCATTATTTACTTGCCTCTCAGACAAATTAACTCGGGAGAACAAACTTCACATGCAAGAATAGTGTGTTTCTAACAAATCCTAATAAACACCTGATGTTAAAAGCCTTATGTAACATCAGCTTTTTGCAATGATAGCTTAAGAAATCTGCCACATACTCCTTATTTGCTTCCTTAAGGGAAAGGAGGCATGGAAAGCAAGGATGATACATAAAGGGTTATTCCTGAATGTGCAGCTATTCCCAGTTGGGTGTGTGTGCACACACAAGCACAGCCAAGTACTTTTGCAAAAATGAAATGTGTTAAACCACAGCCTCATTTTCCAAGGTCATCTTTCACACTGTCCTTCACAAAGAACTGTCCTGCCCAAAGTCCTATTAGACAACACTTTGTTCCACAACCTTTTTCTATCACAATGTTTATTAATTAGTTAATTAAGACCAGTTACAATGAGAAAGAGACCCCTGATTTGTAGTTAATTAGCTGTTTTGTGCAGGAACCATGAAAAGATAGTAGAACTTAGCACAATATCCTGAATTTGACCTAGACTTGCAGTAGTACACACATACTGAATGTTAAACAAAAGAAATTAAATGTAATATTAAAATATTATATATAATGCATACAATTAAAAATATTAGTGATTTAAATACAACATAGTAGTATTCCATTTTAAAATATGCTGAGGTACTTCCCTGAATCAATCATAACCAATTATTTTCAAACATGGGGAAGGCATCACAAAAAAATCCCCATCACTTTAAATCCTGAAGTACTATTAGGTGTTTATGTACTAAGACAAGTGTGTTTTGGGACTCAGCAGTCAGTCAGAGCTTGCAGGCTAATCTACCTAGATCTCCTTTGCAGCAAGCTTTTCAGGACAGTAAAAACAAAGACTTTCCAACTGAACAGAGGTTTTATTGGACTAACAGCTAGAACACAGCTTCTCAAAATTTCAAAGCTCAACACCTCAAACATACCTAGGCAGAGAAGAGGTTATCATACATTTTATAAAGTAATGCCCACTCTTCTCCACTCAACACATCCTCTGACATGCAGTTCTTTTCATCCAAGAAAATTCACCTCAAAGTCTTTCCAAGCAGCAGCATCCTCCAGCCTGTAAGAAGCTTATCTTCCAATATCCCATGGAATATCCACCTGTGGTGTGAACTTTACCACT
The DNA here is from genome assembly GCA_013398175.1 of Climacteris rufus. NCBI lineage: Eukaryota > Metazoa > Chordata > Aves > Passeriformes > Climacteridae > Climacteris > Climacteris rufus. The sequence continues at coordinate 1,781,655 of VZRZ01001330.1, forward strand.
CCCTGCAGGATAAGAGTATTATGCTCTATGTCCTAGAGATGCCACTGCTCCCCCCTTGTCAAGAGTCTTGTCCTCCTCTTCCCAGAGGATTCCACCTGACCTGTTAACAGCTTTTTCAAGCACACAAACTGCAAGCAACAGGAGCAGAACTTTGAACGGAGATATTTTCAGTAAATATTTCTGAATTGGAACCTACAGTACGTATTGAAAAAAAAAATATATATATCCACAAAGAATGTGGGAAGATTGTTCGAAGGAAAGCACTTGTAGATACTTTTCTTTCTCTTCACTACCTCTACTAGTTTATGTAGATTTGCAGTAAAATTTAGAGATCATAGGGCAAGCTTACTTTAAAGGGGAAGGGGGGGATTAAAAATAAAATCAAAGGAGCTAGAATGCTGTTTTACCCTGGGGTAAAAAGAGACTTCTGCACTGATCTGGAGGGAAAGCATCAGCATCACATTGACACTTGTGATAACAAAAGGGCTGTGGCTCTGAGAAACAGGTCAAGGATTGAGTGACTCCAGCTGTTATATCAATGGCATCTTCAACATCCAGCTGTAACCTCAGTCTTACTTCAGAGGTGACTGCATTCTCAGGTGTGAAGAATGGACCAGGCTACTACAAGATTCAAGACAGTCAGAAAACCAAACCATATTAATCATTATTATACTCCTTTTTAGGTGTGCAAAATTAAACATCTGTGACTTCTGAGGCTCTTCCAGTTTTGATCAATGAGGAAAGAGAGAGGAATGATACTTGAGCTCAGAATCAATGACAGAGACTGTAATTAGCTGGTAACCTTATCTGATCAGAGATCCTATTGAACAGCTGAGAAATCAGATTTGCCTCATGTTAGGATCAGGCTGACAATAGGTGAATTTCATTCCTTAGTAACATAACAGGTACACAGATTTCTACAAAAGCCACCTTAAGAAGATTCAAAAGTAATTATTTGGAAGATCTGTTCTTTTCTTTTGCTTCACCTCATGAACATTAAAAGGAAGAGAAAAGGATATAACCACTCAGGCTAATTTAGACAAGTACAGATCAGGGCTCTGTCCAAATGAACCTTACCATCTTTACCACGTAACTAAGTCCATGAATAAAGATGTTACAACATCCCATCACCTCATTATTTCCTTTTCAAAGTCAGACAGGAATGTAAATTAACCAGATTCGAACATGTCAGAGAAGAAACAGAGAAAGAAAATAAGAAAGCATGAAGGCCTGTCTCGTAGAAAAAGAGGGAGTTAGAGCCTTCAAGACACATCTCGAGATTTACAGGTGTTGGGCTCACTACAAACTGCTTGGGTCTCTCAGAAACCATCAGATATGAACAAGAGAGGAAGAACTGACATTTCTTTTTTATAATGACCTTCCCTTGTGCATGTGAAAAACATACTGATCCCCTCAGGGACATCTAGTTCCAGAACATATCCAGTCACTTCCTAGTTAAGGAGGTTAATCCTCCTCATGCTGTTTATTTTCATCCTCAGCATGAATAGGGGTTCTTGTTGAGAGATGTAATATGTTCTGCTCAAGTTTAAGGCTACTCCACCCTCCTTCCTCTGTTTCACATTGGACTTCAACCAGAGACTGCTACTACCTGTGCTCAAGGACAGAAATGCTGGAATCACCTGATACTGCCAATAGTTTCACTTCCATGTAACTTCAGTGACTCCTTGTCAGGGAAAAAGTTTGGGCACACAAGTGGAGGTTGAATAACTGAAGTTAACTGAAAAAACATGCCAACTTCCTTCTGCAAAGCTTTTCTACTTCAAAAGAAATCTTACAGCCACCAAGGACAGGCAAAGACAGACAACTTCAATGAAAGACTCCTGCAAAGATATATGAGTCAATTAACTTTATGCTCTTTCCAGGAAGCTTCAATATCCATTCCCCAGATTGGTAAGATTTTGTTCTTCTGCCTAACTGGAATAGCAAAAGCAAAATTGAGGGGTAGCATTGCTCATGAAAACCACTACACTTGATGACTTTAAAATACGCAAATGTTATTTGACCTCACTAGGAAACACCCTCTCTCAATTATCAAGTTTCTCTCTCTATTAAATGGACTTTTTCTCAGTATCAGGTACTGCAGCAGCTTTCAAAAGGTTCAGTCACAAAAGAGAATATGTATACTCTTTGGAGCAAGGAAGACCATTTAGCTATTTAAGATTTAGATCTTCTTTTTTTAATTAAAAAAAAGTAAAATACTTCAAGGAAGTTGTGCTTTAACATAGGCCTGTATATATATTTTTATATAGTCATCTCTTGACTAACAGAGAACTGCAGATATTCTTTACAGGAGAAAAAACATAACATAGAAACACAATCTGTCTTTCTAATGTACACTGATTTTAGAATACTCAGTTAGAAACTAAGGTGAACTAATGCTTCTTCATCTCTTACTATGATGGTATGACAAACTTCAATTTGCGGAGGGGGGAACAACAACAACAAAGAAGAAACCCAAACCTCACACCCTTGAAGTCTACACTTTAAAAGATGCACAAACTAATTAATGACACTGGCTTTAGGTAAAAGAAAAATCTGTACAGAGAAGTAATTCTATATTCTGCAATGACCACTGGTGTTACCCATGGCACAAATATTTGTAACTGACTGATGTACTCAGTCAATTCCATGTTATTGGAACAGATCAGCAAACAGTTATAAACAAGGCCATGAGCCCACCCACCTCACAAGGCATCTTTCATCTGCGTAAGAGAGAGCTATAAACATATTTACTTCCAAGTCAACTGGTCAGTTTTTGACCCTAAAAGATACAAGGCTATATATTAAATGCTTCATTATTAATTCCACTTACTTTAAAAGAAAACTGAACTGCAGATTCTGGAGGGTAAACTATGAAGTGTCTTAAGGTGAAGCCAAAACCCTGAGATGTCCTCCTCAGCACGACAGTTTTAGGACCAGGCCAAGAGAAAGCTTCTTCCTCCTCCGAGGGTGATATAGCTTCACTCTGCTCTTTTCCATCTTTATTTTTTGATGCCTAAAATAGAAAAAAATATGCAGAGAAGTGTTAATTTGGATCACTGAAAAATCAAAATAAAACGAGTAAAAATTCCTAAACATTTCTGTACACTTAAAAACAGAATTTCTTCCTCCATCACTAGTATTTCAAAACGTGTATTCTAAGGCAGCATCCCTTACACCATTGCACCTCTGGTCATAGTGCACATAGAATAACTCTTACATTTTAAATGAGGTTAGATATTAAAAAAGTCAACATTCCACAGTGAAAGACTTGCATGAGCCACAAGAAATGTGTACAGACTCCATGTTTTATTTGCTTTCTATGTAGAGACAAACGTGATTTCTGGAACCCCATTTCTGGCTGTATGTATCTCACACACACAAGTACAAAACAAACTTCTCCCTTCCTCACAATTCAGGCATTTTTTCTCAACTAGTATCTCCTCACTTAATATAAGTAAAACAGAACTGAAGAACACATGCAATTGGTTAGGCTTTTTCAGCAAGACATTTTCCTCCAGTCATATCTATGACTTCACCTTTGTTTTTTCCATCCTTAGCTATTTTTTTCTGAACATTTCAGCATGCAAATTCTAAACACAAGTAGAAAAGTCTCCTTTCCTTTTACAGTCCTACTGCAATCCTTCCTCTCGTGCAGAAATGAGCAATCATGGAGCTTTTTTTGTCATGGACAATTTTATATAACTATGACTCAAAAAACATATTAAAGTATTTATCTTCTCAGCCTTATATGAAATGTTCCATTTCAACTTTCAAAGGGAGTGCCACACCAGCACTCAAAGGCAGGAGACATACAAAGAAAGCATGCAAAATCCTATGACCCTCCTCTAAAGATTCTAGTTCAACGATGCGTGAAACAAATTTAGATACCAGAGCCTATAGCCTATTCAAAGGGTATTCAAACAGAAATAATAGTCTTCTTGTCCTCCAGTAGCTCTGCTGCTGTGGCTCAGCAACTGGCTGATACGTGTCAGAATTTACTGCTTGGTTTTCTCCCTGTCCTGCTCCAAACTAATCTCTTTTGCTTCAGTCTTAGAGTTGGAATCTCGAACTGCAGCGCTTGTTGGCAAGGTGGGCTCAGCCAGCTCCAACCAACATCTACACAGAAGACAGAGCATTTCCACTCTAACCACCATGACAGCAACACACATTACTACAAGATAAATGCTGCAGCTGCTTGGTGAGAGTTAACCCACCAGAACAACATTTTGCATTCAGGTATGTAAAACACTGCATTTCTCCACAGATGCTACATTTTGTCCTCAGAAACCCACATCTTGCCATGTCCAACAGGCAGAACAAGAAAATACCAGCCAGTGCTCCAAAGACCAGCCTCCCTTCCTCCAACAACCCTGTTTTCAGCAAGAAAAAAACATACAAATGGAGAAGGGTCTTGATGCTACAGCCAAGCCAAGAAATGGAGCTGCTTCAGAAACAAGAAAATATGGAGAATCCAGAGCAGCCTGGCAGGATCCTGCTCTTCCAAACAGCCTGGAAAAATTAACAGCAGATTTTGGAAATAACAGTTATAAATATCAAGGACTCCATCTTAGCCTAGTCTGTCCTCATCTATCATCTCCATTCATGTTTTAGAGTGTTAGTGTGAAACCGAGGAGACTGTGCAATTAGATGACTAATGAACGAAAAATTAGTGAGCACTGCAGAACTGCCAAGATGAGTGCCTTGAGTTTAAAGTTCAAACAATGCAAAGATTAGGGTAAAATTTACATAATCCTTTAGCCTAAGGATAGTGTTTGTTATTGAGGTGTTCCCAACCACTCTGTTCAGCTTCCAAACAGACAGCATTTTATCAGTGCTGCACAAATAAATGTCCCTTTTCAGGCTTTCAATCTCAGGACACAGGCAGAAACTGGAGCCAGTAAGAACATTTTGATCCTAGTAACCTGGCAAAAGAAATAGTTACTAGTAAAAAAAAATCACTGGCCTCTAAAAAATGACAGTGATTTCCTCCATCAAGTGACTCACAGCAACCCATCTATTTAATATTCCCTTGCAATCTTTTGTCTCTCCTCTCTGATATTTATAGGCCAATGCATGATGCAAAGTGTCAAATGATCGAACAACCACAGGTATTGAAAAACGTTCATAAGCAAATACCTATAGTTAAAAATAGGTAAACAGCAAGCTTTAATGTAGCACTGAAAAATCTAAGTCTACTTGCATCTTTTTTCTAACAAAAACCTCCTTAATTAGCCAAAGGGTAATTTCAGTATGTAGAACTGATCACTGTAATTTACACACAGAAATACTGTAACCTCAATTCAAAATAGAGCCATACAGAGAACTTCACTAGCTTTTGAGAAACAGGAGTTGCAGCATTTCATTGTAGCAAGAAAACCTCTAATTTCCTTGTGATTTCATGTAAACTTTTAGCATTCACACAAGTTACTGAACTAAAAGCCATTTATAAACCCCCTCTCCAATAATTATTTCTTGAAAGAGCATGCAAAAAGGAAAAGGTGAACTTCATGCCAACCTGGGACCCCCTGCAAGGTCTGCCAACAGGACACCAGAAAAAGCCAGTACCAGTAATAACTGTGAGACATGTTCAGTAAGAGCAACTTTCAGCCACCTGTATGAACAAGCAAGAATCTGACCTATAAAGAATCAACATCTGTTGAATAACCCTGTGACACTTCCAACCACGGCATACACACCAGAATGTCCCCTGCCAGAAAAGGCTTCAAAAAAGAACACGAGAAGTTCTCAAAAACATAAACAAAACAAGGATGCAAGACAGCAAGCAAGGAATAGATGATGCTTAGCACAGCCAAGAACACACTACTGAAGGCAAAGTCCCTATATAGTTTTCCTTGCAAGTCAAATATCAAGTTACAAAATACATAGATGTCTCATATCCATAAAGTAATTTGTCTTTTGGCCAGAGTAATTTGCATTACAAGAGAGGAAAAATGAGTGCTTTATTTTAATAAAAGATCTAACAAACCAAAGATTATTGTGCCACATGCCCTACTGAAGATCTGCATGTTTATTTCTCCATAGATTCAGTTCTCAAAATCGAAGTCAGAATGCATACAATTGAGTTCAAGGACTGAAGAATCCCAGGCTACTAAAAATGATTCAAGCATCATTTCCCTCAGGAATTTTTCATACAAGGTTTCTGCACAAAGTATCTCAAAGCATCATTTCCTGTTCTATGCAATTACAAGGACATACAACAGATGCTTAAGTGCATTGTCAAATGCATACCTTGTTTTTTAATATTGCATTTAACCCTTCTTTCTGAGCAATTAAAGCATTCACGAAAAAATCAGATGGCACCATAAAAAATCTACATGAATCACTGAACAGCTGAACAGAGTAACAAAATTACATAAAATCAGTAAGTAGCAGTAATGTTTGCAGATATTATTTTCGATTAAAAGTCTCAAATCAATAGTTTCCCATTATATCAAACAACAATTCAAAAAGCTAACACATCCGACCTGCATGCTCTCTAAAGCTTCTCTGATCTTCAACCTTCTGATCAATTTACAGACCTCTGCTGAGCAAGCTAAAAATCCCTAAGTGACAGTCATAGGCAACTGCAGTACAAGCTACCAATAAAAAATAGTCATCTTGACTGTCTAAACAAATAAATAGATATGGTCCAAGTTCTGAACGCTCTCTTCAAAGGTCAACAACGGTGAACACAAGAAATAATTGATCATTATCAAGTCTGGAAAAATCATTCACACCCTTTTAAAGTTGGTATGAGCAAACAATTTTTATCGTTATTTTATCTTTCTGTTCAGTACCCAAGCTCAAAATTATTTCTAAAGAAATGGGATGTGGGACTGGCATCCAGATTTGCTCTACAGTTTTTAAGCTATTTTGTTTTGTGGGTTTTTTACTATACAGAATGCTTCACAAATAAATAATGCAATTAAAGGTCTCATTGTAGATGTAAGGGTTTCCCACACTACCTTTTTTGGAGTCTAAATCTGTATTTAAAAACCAAACTAAAAACAAACAAACAAAACAAAACAAAACCTCAAGTCCCAAAGCAACCAAACAACCCCCTCATCCCAGACCATTGAGGGGACTGATCAGTACCTCAGTAACAGCATGGAGACAGCCTGTGCTAAGCACCACTTGTCTCAGCTGAACATTTAGGAAATGTTCAACTTTTAGCTAGTCTACCAGGAAAAGTGATACCTGAAATAGCAGTTCAGCTAGACAGATATATGCCAAAGAGAAAATGGGTTATGTTACCCGATTTTACTGATTCAACAGCCATTGTATGATTTTTAGGGCTTTTTAGTAACTACTGACATAAGCCAGAGCAAAATAAAGGATAGTTACTAATCCCTAAAATCATCCTGAGACACTGACAGGATATTCCAAATGCTCTGATAAATGATGGACTTGCTTTAAAGCAGGAGTATTTCTTCTATCGGGTCACTTACTGTCCCCAGTTTTTGTACCCAGTAGCTGTCACTGCCCTGCTAAATCTGCTATTGCAGAGGAAAAAAGGCTTTTCTAGAACAGTTTGATCTTATTTTAATGTGACAATACATTAGGTTCTTTAATAAGCTAACAGAGAAGAAATAAAAAGGTCTTCTCTGGCTAAGACTACAGGATGTTTAGGAAAAAACCTTGCCTACAAGAGAGAGAAATATAAGATTGCACAACTTTTCTTTCAGATACATTATCTCCATCCTCATTTGCAGTACAGGAAGGTATATGCAGCACACAAAAACAATGTTTTCTCCTTAGTAGCACCTTAGAAGCAGGATCACTCATGCGAAGTGGAAATTGAGTCTTTTTCTTTCAGTTCTCAAGTTCATAAATTAAAATTTCAAGGGAAATGGGTCACATTCATAAAGCCAAATACTATGATCACATACTGAAACAGTCTGAAGCTGTAGTGAGGTAATTTCTAATGTGTCTTTAAAACAAACAGCATCTTATACAGAAGTTATTCCCAGTTGAAAAAAAGTAATTACTGACACAAAGGTGACATTTTAAGTAAATCCATCTTCCAGGTATTCAGGACACAGCCTTCTTAAAACAAATTAGTTCCATCACTTTTAGCTTCAGCAAATATATTAATTTCTTACCAAAAAAAGTCGCTGCAAAGGGACCAGCAGGAAAACTGGGAACACAGAAAACCCCAAACCTACACAATCATTTTAAGCCTCCACGTCAAATATCCACTTGTCCAAACTTGTGACTGACTTTTATGCTTATCAAAACCTGTAATCATGTCCTGAATAGGTAGAATGTTGACAAAGACAAATTCAGGCAGGAAATATAACCTCGCAGTACACAGACTGAGCGTCCTTCCTTTAAAGAAGTGTTCCATCATTTTATGTCCTTGAAAAATGGCTAGAGGGTGTAACCAACCATATTCTCCAAACTCACTTGGATGGTCAGAAATCAGTCTGCCAGACTGGTGAGATATGAGGAAATCTACAAAAATCCTAGATGTAAGACTGTGGATGGTAGCTGAGACCATAAAAAAAATTTGCAGAAAGGAAGAGAGGAAAAAAAAAAAATAGAGAAAAACATCAATTAAATATTTAACAGCTGTACATGCTAGACTTGTTAAGAAACTCTAAGCTGCATTTCAAAGATGCATAGATAAATAACTCCAAAGTTGTGCCTTCTTTACTAACATCAAAATTAGCATGCACAGTTAATTAACAAATATCCCAAACATTTCAGTATTTTGAGTGTCAAACTGGGGCATTCCAGTATCACCTTTCATACTAAACAAGAAACAAGATTTAAAAAAATATTACTAATTAATGTTTAATATATATATAGAGTTAAGCTGATATCAGATAGATAATAAACATTAATTAGGTGCTCCTACCTATATGCTCTATCTACTTCAATCCAAAAGTACATCCTTTTTCTTGTCTACTGTTTAGAAATATGAACATTACTTGGGCATGGCTGAGTGTGATCAATTCCTGTCAAAGTGAACTTTGCCAAGTAGAAATAAAACACTAAGTTAAAAATAAAAGTTTCCCTCTGTTCAATAATGAGTTGAACTCTCAACATACAACTAAAACGCAATACAGATTCACAGCACAATATACTCAACACAACAGTATATACCATGTATTATGGGATCTCTGACATTTACTATGTGCTGACACACAGTAGCAAAATTAGTTCACTCCACTGAAAAGGCTTTTATCTACAGAGTGACACTGTAAGAGCATTCCCTGAACAGAAAAATCAGGCAGTTTGAGACAGAGATGTACTGAAGCACAGAAGAAGAAAGTATTTCCTATCCCAGAACACCCCTAAGTACTCCACTTTGCAGAATATGCCACAGGGAAATGGATCCCACTCAACAGACCCCTGACTGGTAGCAAGATCCTCGGAGCATGAGACAGGAGGTATCCATTTGCACCCTGTCCACTTCAGGGCTATATGTATTGCAGAAAATTGCAGGAAGGACTTGGTTGCTTAATGCTTGTAACTGCTGAGCCTGTTTTCAGTAGTTATCAAGAGGAGGCTGCCTTGCCATGAAGCACCTGAAACTGGAAACAGAGATGTAAACAAGTCCTCAAAGCTCTAAAGATCAAAGAGCTACAGAACCACATTCACCACAAGAGAAAGTAGAGATGTGGAGATAAGCACAGCCTGAGTCCACACACTTAAAACCACCAGTAGATAGCAGTCACAGAGACAGATAAAACTGGTCTAGTCAGGGCCCTCACTCCGGGGTCATTGCTGTCTGGTTTGGGAACTCGGGGAACGGCTCTTCTTCCATGCTGCCGCTCTTCATGAAGGATGGGGGGGCAGAGGGGGGAGAGAAGCAAAAAGAAAAGAAACAGTTTCCAGAGGAAGACTTCAACTCCCAAACTCAGCGAAAATGTCAGCTCCCAGAGTCACCAGGGTCCCCATTCATTTCTTACAGGGCAGGTGTTACGCATGCAAGAAATGCAGGATATTTGCTCAGACTCCCCAACACCAACATTTCTCTTGAGTTGCAGCTCTGACTCAGATGCACTAACTGGGAAGGGTAATAAAGGCAAACAAACTGAAGAATTCAATTATCACTAGAACAAGATCCAAATCCTTTATGACTACAAATGGAGACTTTTACTACAATTAATGGCTCAAGATCAAACAACAGGAAAACAGAAATAGATTGTTAGTGATCACCATAAGACTAAGGGAAGGATGGGCAATGCCATTCCTCATGTTTGCTACTCACCTTCTTGGTCAGGTGGCACCTAAGCAGCCACCAGCAGTGAGGTGGTCTCCATGAGCAGCTCTTCCTCTCTCAGTCCCCTCATGGATCTTGCCAAGATCCATAACGAGACAAGACAACACAGAACAAGGGAAGGCAATGAAGATGTGAGCATCACTCTATGGAGTGACCACAGGTCTAGGTCCATCCCTCACAGGAGCTCACTTCTTATCACTTTAACGCAGTGTTATGGCACTAAGCCCAGGTCCTTTTTGGTGGACTAACCAAACTTAATTGAGGCATGTGTTAGGACATAATCCTGGCAGCAAACCTAGCTGTCCTTTAGGACTGTGAATCACATCCAGACGGACTACAAGCCTGTTTAGTTCAATAACAAATGCAGCAGCTGCCTGCCTTCAGCAGAGATTAGTGAGGACACCAGACACTGAAGTGCATCTCAGGATTGAATAATCTAATTCAATAAAATACATAAATCATGCCCTCAAACCAAGACCAGGTAAAGAGAAAGGCCTTAGATGGCAATACATGATTACTCCCAGTGTATGAAGTAAGCGGCAAATCTGCGACCCTTCCAAACCAAAGCATCTGTGCCAGCATGGCAGATGGCTGCGAGGCACAGGGAAGGAAACATGCAATTCTGTCAAGCACCATGCGGGCTACAGAGCTGGCTTGGGGTTGGAAGGAGGACAGAGGGATACATGTTTCTGCCTACTTTCTGTGTACTTCTGTACTACTACTGTTGTAGCAAACACAGTCATTAAAATAAGAAACAGTATTTTCCAGATAAAGGATTTCAGTTCTCAGAAAGGTCAAGGCATACACAGAAAACAAACAATAAAAACCTCCATGTGTGCATCTTATTACACAGCTCAAACTTGCTTTACTGCACTCTACTGTTCATGAAAGGCTGCTCTGTACAGCACAGCAGTTGGTGCTTTTGTCAGTCTCATCACTACTCCACAAGACCTAAGAAGCAAAGCTGAAAGCCATCTACAGCAGGGATCATCTCAAAAATGTGGCCTCAATGGGTCTGTTCAACTAAAAATTGTTCATTTACCTGGCTCTGAATTAAAAACAGTGACACCCCAAATGACTCTGCAAACTCAGCCTAGCTAGACATACTTGCTCGAATTGAAGCAGCATTCAGCTTGCCAGGGCAGGTGAGATTCATAGAGTTCTACCTTGCAGTAGGGAAAATCTCAACCTACTAAGTCTGGCTAGACTTAAAGTAACATTAGACAGGGGAGAGGGGTCAGAGGGTGTTGGGGTTTTGGGAGGGGGGTTTGTTTTGTTTTGGGTTTTTTTTGCTTTTTTTGGGGGGAGGGGTTTGGGGGTGTTTTTTGTTTGTTTGGTTTTGGTTTTTGTTTTGTTTGAGTTTTTGTTTGTTTGTTTGTTAGGGGGGGTTGTTTGTTTTGGTTTTTTTACACAGCACAAGCCCCAGTTTTGTCATACTGTAATTCTGATAGCTGGACTTTTTGGACAATGCTCTTAACTTCACCAAAAACAAGATCATGTCTGGTATGACTAGTGCTCCACCACTGCTCTAACAGGACTTCTCCACACCTAGCACCAAAACTCTGAATTATCTATTCACAAATAGACATAATCCAGCTTTGCAGATCTCCCTTGAAACACTAGATACTACCAAGTTTAGTATATTTCAACTAACTGAAGTGATCCTAATCTACCATATGGCTATTGTATCTTTATACACCTATACACACAAAAAAAAGTATACTGTGTTGTGTGTGTACATACACATACACATGTATTTGTAGTAGCTTGTCCACATCCAAAAAGTGTGCTAGTTGACTGGGATTCTTTGCAAAGCTAATTGAGTGCACTTCAGTTTAGATAATGTTTTCCACAGAATAACTGCCCATTTCAAGAAACAGCACCATGAAACAGAGTAAAAAGTATATTCACAGAACAGAGATGTAAACCATTTTCACAATGTGTTTTGTTTGCATCTTGAATTTAGCTATTTACAACAACAAACGTGGAGTTCATAATATTAAATTTAGTCAGAAAAACATTAACAACAAAGAGAAATTGAGAGCTTCCTTGTTTTCTTACAGACTCATTAGCAAAAGCCTCCCCTCTTAACAGCTACATCCTTAAACTGGAAAGAAAGGAAACATCTGCAGGGCTGGTAGCACAACAGCAAAATGTCATGTGATCTTAATTTAGCTAAATTGAAAATTTTCCTTCTCTGCTTGTTCTGTTGTTGCTTGTTAAGAATAGGAAATGCTTTGTCCTCACCTTACAGTCTAATCTAGAAGTATCAGAGACAGGAGACAAAGAAAGCATGCTTCTGCCCTTCAGCATTGAAGAAATGTTTAAGGTTACTCCATGCATGGTAAAAGAACCTTCTCAGCAGTCTGACAGAAGTCGTAAGAGTGGCTTGCACACTCACCACCTGTCAAGAGCTGCCTTACACTGCTTCCTTCAAATAGGAGTTTTTCCAGGCCCAAGAGTATGAGCCGCCCCATGATCCACTCTGCTTCCTACGAATGAGTAGAGGACAAGAAACACCACCTATGTCTCCAGCTAACTACACTACTGCAAAAATAGGAATGAGTTTCAACAAAGTTCATACCCTTTTTGCTTTCTAGGATAACATGGCCTTTATCAAACACACAAGATACCAGATAGCTTCCACTACACTTCCACCATAGTATTACAACAAACCTATTTACATGTGAAACAGCTTTGCAGAAGCCTTTAAGAAAATCAAAATCACTGCACAATGTAAAATCACCAAAATCACCTGCAAAGACCCTGTTTCAATAGCTTTAATTACCACACTTGAAACTATTATCAGCCCTGAAACTACCTACAGACTTCCTTCAATTCACAGTGTTTCTCTTCACTGTAGCCAGAGACTATGTCTTGAATCAAAAAATTATTAACTCTACAAAGGACATAGTTTAAGTTGACCAAACCACCCAGAAGAACCACTTTTCCAAAGCCTCTCTGTCCCTATGGCAAACCTCTGCACTTGGACTAGGCTAATCCAGGATGCAGCCACAATCCTGAGTAAGAGCTTTAATTCCTTGTGCGCTGAGCAGTGGGCACACCTTACACCCTCTCTCTGTTGAGGCTGATCTTCTCTTACCAGAACTACTGAACTTTTCAACATAAACAGAATATGCTCATTCCTCTTGTTGCCTTAGGTTTTAACCCTTATATTTTTTGAATTCTGTATTGCTTGGCGTGTATGCTCCATAGCTTTTTAGCTGTTGTTCTTTATAGACATAACAGTGCCTCTCTGGGCTTGCTCTTTAAGGACACTTAGACTGCTCAGGTCCAAGCTTCTAAAGGGGGGGGGGAGCGAGCTAAGGGAGCTAGGGGGAAATTGCAAAGTTTTAATTGGTGAATTTATGCTGACATGCAAATGGACCAAACCTATAAAGGTGTGGAGAACTTGTGACTCGTCATCCATTTTGGGTGATGCCCCTGGGGGGCTTTGTCTGCACTAAAAGTACCTTTGAAGGCCTTTCGAATAAATAGCCTTTTATTCCCTTACTCCTGACTAGTCTCAGTTTTTGGGCTAGCCTTTTCAGGCAACACCGTTCTAAAACTAAGAAAACTAGGTCATTTAGAGACTAGACACACCACTTCGTCTGCATCAACACATTGTGGTAATTCAAACTGTTAAGGCTTAAGCTCATTCAATTCTGCAATATTGGAGCTTTACTTGGGATTTTATTTCATGTACGTCAGAAAGGTCTCTAACCTGCCCAAAGCCAAACAGAAGCCTTTGGAAGATCAGGGAATTGACCCTCAATGTCAAAATCTAAACTGTAACCCTAAAAATATGGTTATTGCAAGTGGGTTGTTATTCCAGAGTTTGACTCTGCAGAAGATTTACCTAGACATATGGGGGAAGATTTTAAGAACTAGTTTGAGAACAACTGTTTGTATCAAGGCTAAAAAACATCATAGGAATTTTAACAGAAAGAACATGGCTTAAAACACCACAAAAATAGACCAATGTGTCAAGATTCTTTACCTCCCCACACAAACAGTTTCCCTTCTCAAAAATAACCTCTAAATAAAAGTGCAGCTTGAGATACTCAGTGTTAAGCTTTCTAATACAGTGAGGATTAATAAATGCCTGCAAACTCGCCACCTAAAACCAATCCTGGTCCTGTGTTGCAAGACATCTAATTTCAACATACTATATAATGTGCAAACCAACACACTCATTTCAAAAACCCTAAACTCAGAAGTGAAAAGGCTTGTCTTTAGCATACACAGATGCAAAGCCACATATCCAAACACACAAATTAAATTATGTTCAACCTCTAAATTTGTAATCTATTGTGCATATATAACAGAGGAAGAAAAGCAGCTTTTTCAGTGAATAACTTCTTTTACAAAGCTACAATGCACAGGAAAATGCTTAAAAAAGGACTGTGAAGTCATTAACCTGAAAAAAAATCTTAAATCTTTATGTCCAGAGAAGAGATGTCACTAAGAGGATAAAGAAGAGAAAGTTGTTCACAGGATTTTCGGTTTAACTGCAAATCCATAAGCTTCTGAATGTTGACTTATGATGTGATCATATGTGACCTGTGTATTTCCTCACAGTTTGCATTGCATATGTCAGTAAGAATGGTTGACATAGGTAACTAAATCTACATTTGTTTTTCTGTCTGGAGGGTGGAGTGATGAGAGAGAAGAAATCTATTTTAACACAAATCTATTTGCTTATTTAAGAACTACTTGTCTTTGCATGCCTATTACTGGGGCTTGAATTGCTCACTGTTGGCAAGTTATTTCCCTGTACTTCCGGACATTACAAAACGTTTCTCCACCAAAGTGAATTTCCACAACAAGTCAAGTCACCAGCTATTTCATGCAGTGATTTTATACCTTTAAGTTGAACTGAAAACAGCAAATCCTGCACTGCTACCAAGACAAATTTTTGTCATATTGCCTCCCTCTGTGAAGCAGCAGATGAACAGAAGCGAGAGCACAGTACGATAACAAATATCACATTTCAAAACCATTATCAGCAGCAAATATCTCAGAAGGTATGCAGACACCTTTGTTATTTCATCCTCCAAGTGACACATTTGGAAGACTGAAAAGCATTTTTGACGTTATTGGAGATTCTCTGGAGGAAGGGAAATAGCTGCAGTGCAGCAGCTGCTGCAGTGCTGCTGCGTTCCAGGGCCAGAACGAAGGTGATGCGAGAGCCGGGCTTGCACTGCAACATCTCATTCTCACACACTGCCTGCAATAGTGAGCTCCAACTAAAAAGAACAGAAATCAGACACCTTGGCTGCTCTGCCACCACATACTAACAAACTTACACACACACATCAATGTAGTCTGTGATGAGACGGTTCCTCCAAGCCCAACAACCAAAACAGCGATGCCCACCCTATAGAGTGGACTTTCAGTAACCAGAAGTTTACAGACCTTACAAATACTTATCCCCAACTGAAAAATCCAAGATTTAAGTATCCACATGGCTAAAAGAGCATTATCGTTATTTTTAGAGGCCAGAGTGCAGCAATAAGATAAAAAAAATAGAAGCCTGATGCAGTTCATTGAAGAACCAATGACAACAGCACATGAGAAGATCTGATCTGCTCTCCTCAAACTAATAAAGTCTGCTCAGAACACAGAGATGACCTGTGCTCTGCCCTGGTAAGAAGACAACCTATACTCAACTTGTGGCCTACTGTTTCCTATCTTAACACTTGAAGAAAAAGTATTTGTGATAAAAGGAGCAAAAAAACCACAAATAACTTTTTTACCTACTTTATATTACCTACCAGTACTTCTTCCAACCATCTGAAGCAGTGGTATTTACTGTTTTAGACATTCTTGCTCTAATATATCCCACCATGGGCACAAGGTCAACTGACACACCAGGCATCTCCAGAGTTTGCTCACATGCTGGAGGCTGATAAAGGACGTCCTTACAAGGACACTGGGGGTAGCTCCGACTGCATCTTACTGAGGATGAGCCTAGTTTGTATGATACTGAGGAAAAATATTACCTAGCCCTTCCATAAATTCATTGAGGAACTCCTCTTACTTGGACCACAGCTTGCTTGCTAAGTTAGGATTCCAAGACTACAACTCCATAAACACCAGATTATCATATGAAAAAAAAAACTGCCTTAACTTTTTAAGGCATTCTCTTGCTCTCATTCTTCTTTAAGAAAAAGCACTAAAAATTCCTTGATTAACAAGACTAGAATATAGTAATAATAGGATTAAGCATCTATGATATTGTCAGACCAGTCTGGATAAGTACAGACGTAAATTTGCACACAAAGCTGTATTTACCCAGGTCTCCCACAGTATACAAACTTTTTACCTACTGCTCTCCTTCGCTGATTCTACATTTGCAATCAGGTTGAAATTCTGAATTACCAGTAAGATTCTCACACTTGAATTTACCCCGTGTCCCACAAGACAACTGTCACAGACAACACAAAAAAGAAGCAAGACATTTTGGTACTTTGCAATAACTCATTTTGAGAAATATTTTTAAGATAAGTAATGAAGTTCTCACAGGAACAAAAAGTGAAAGATGAAAAACTGCAAGCAATCAAGTTTATTGTTGCACTCCCAGATTTTCACTGAAGGCTTCTGAGTGATTATTTACGGATCACCATGTGATAGTCATCAATCCTATCCAATTTTTGGACTAAAAGCCATAACTCACTGATGCCAACAGAACTTCACTAATTTCCATCACAGAATTATTTTATTTTAGGGGTTTCTGTTTTAGTATGGAACACTGCATAACCTTTGAAAACATTCTAATACACATAAAAGCTTGCTGTATCAGAGTGCAAAGGGCAACTGTGCCCAGCCATAGTAACTTCTATGTCACACTATGAAAACACCTTTTCTAAAATTTAAACTACCATGGTAAACAGAAGAAAATATCCCTGCTATTTCCTACTTGCTCGCTTCCTGCTTCAAAAAATAAGCTTTGGGAAATACATGCCGAGGAGCCTGGGGAGTAGGGGAGTGGGTGGTGAACAGTAAAAACAAAACAATCCTTAGAAAGACTCTGCAGCCTAACTGGAGAAATTATTAATGACACAAACTTCAGAGGTCACCCATCTGCTTTCTCACCAGCAGCCTGCTTGGGAACTGCGAGGCAGAGGAGAGCAGCATTGCTCTGTGGAGCAGCATGCACCTCTCCCCAGGCCTGGCAGCTTCCACTTCTGCCACAGCATTTCAGTGCAGCAGGAACAGAATAGCTGCACTGTAACACCCCATAAATGAAATTCCAGCTTCATTTCAAAGAAAAGTATCAGGAGCGCTTCATTAAATGTATGGTTTACAGAGACTGGACTTCAGTTAAAATAAACAAAACAACCCCAAACACACATAACAGTTGCACAGTCTACTTAATATCTCAACCAGGCAATTAACTTGAGATATATTGATCTAAAGTTTGTTTTTTCTTTCCAGATTGGTAAGAAGCAGTTTCTAGATTACGTTAACCCTGTTCTACACTGGGGTGAGGGTTTTGTTTAGGTTGGTTTTTTCTTTTTGGTTTGGATTTGGTTGGGTATTGGGAGGGAGAGAGTGTTTGTTTTTTGGTTGGTTTTGGGGGATGAGGAGGGAAGTGTTTTGGTTTTTTTAAAACCTTTCACTTCAATATGCTCAAAGAGCAATCCTCTTTTCCCTTCCCTCTAGTTATATCAAATGCACTTTAAAACTTTGCAGGACTGCCCACATCATAAGCCTTTTCTTATTCCTTCTTGATTTCTGTGAAGTATGGAAGGAATTGTCATACTGCATTTGATTGCACAGGTGAATTCTTACATACATGTAAAGAATCTCCATCTAACAGTTGGGCATCTGCAAAAATTAAAAGTCTAAGAGAATGCATCATGTTTCCTGTGTTTTTTTCAAATTCAAACGAAGATACTTTCTACTTGTAACATTAAGTAGGTTGTTTGGAAAACCCAGACACTGTGAAGCAGGTTTTGTATCATTAACAAAATACCTAAAACAAAGCCCACAAAAAAACAAAAGCCAAAACCAAGTCATACCACCATCACATAGCAATGCATTTTCCTGATTAAGAAGCTTCAGTACAGATGTGACATACAGGGGTTGTAGGCATTTTAAAGGGCAGATTATTTCAAAGGACTTGTATGTATGTTTCTGAACCACCTGCCTCTAGTTACTGGACTAAAACTGCAGCTTCAATAAGAAGTGCTTACCTTCCCCTTACACTAGAGAAAAATTAAACAAATTTTCTTCAGTGACTGGCTAAATGTTATATGAGAAATACAGGTAATATCTAGAGTATCTTAAAGTAGTTTTACAACTGCATACACTATATTAAAACCTTTAGTAAGAGGATTCTATTTTAAAACATTTTCATTCAAAATCCAGGCAAGTTTTGTTTCTTTGGCTTTTTATCCCTCCAGTTCTACAGCAAGGTAGTGAATTAGAATTAAATCTGTCCATATTGAGAATTGGAATAGCATCCTGTGGAGATTTACTTAATCCTGTATATTAAAAAAAAAAACAGTAACAACCTCCCCCTCACACTATTTTTTCAATCCTATTCATGATCAAGTATTTTGAAATAGCCAAGATGCTTGGACTTTTTAAAGCAAGAAAACAAATTAGCTTTGTATTTATTAACAACATAATTTATCCTGGCATATCTCCCCCTTCCTGTATGTGATATTTACCTTTCTGTGCAATTCATTAAATAAAACCCCTCAAAGCTTAAGATTCTAAAAAGGACAAATTAAAGTACTGAAAGTGTTAAAAAAAAGCTACTATATAGCCAAACTATGCTTTGTATGCTTACTAACTCTAGAAAACTCCTTAGCAAATAGCAGCATTTCTAACAGTACATCCTCAGTAAGAGTGGGGGTGGGGAGAAGAGATCAACCAGAGCTTTTCTTTTCCCATTATCCTAAATTATATAATCATCTTGTATGTAAGGATAAGCAAACAACAAACCTGATCGCTCCACGCACAGTACAGGTTACATATGAAACTCCAGTTGTGATTGATCATGCAGTCCAAAATCCTGAGCTGGGCCATGCCTCGCTCTAGCGCAGAGTGCTGCTGTGCTCTGACTCAGCTTTGTCCCGGTGAGCCTCGAGGATGTGAGAGCTATGCAGTAACGACAGTCAGGAACAAGGACTTTCCTTCCTGTTCAGTCTCCCTTCCCACCCCAACTATGTGTCAAGTCAACAAGACAAATTGACAGAACTGCGTAACATTCTTCAAAATAATACTTCCGAAGCTGACAAATTATGCATTCCTGGGAATAAATGGGAAATAAGAACATCCTAAGAAATCACACTAAAGCAAACAGAAAGGCACTCTCAAACTGTGCTTGTTCTTTTCCCTACTCTTCTCATTTCTGCTCCTGCTGAAACCACTCTGAACATCAATTTAGTGTCATAATTTGTATCATATGAATCTTAAAACTTCCTTGGGCACGGCTGTGACGATGGCTCTCCATACTGTACAGGAGATTCAAAAGTTCAGGATGCCTATTTCAAAACAGCACAATACCAGCAACTTTTCAAAGCTGGGCGAACTTCACAGTTTTCATAAATTATAGGGGTTTATCTACTTTGTGCTCACAGACAGCAGACTTCTCTTTAAACCTGTAGGAGTACTGCTGGCATTGCACAGAAACGTTGACTGCCGTCTGTAATGAAGGATGACAACCCTACTGGACAGAGCTGCAACACTCAAGGGATCCTGAGAAACTGAAGAAATACTGAAAAAGTTTCTTTCTTCAGGTATTCCTTTTCTGCAATCTGCAAACAACAATCCTATTTTAGTATGAACCTTACTTACTGTATCTAGAGTGCTTACCTAGTATTCCCCTTCCAAGGTGAGTTTCAGAAATACAGGAAGTGTGTTTCTGCAGAAACATACACATTTTATCTGGTGACTACATGAACTATTAGAGTAGCCACAGAAACAACTCAGAATAACCTGCAGTTTAAATGATACAATTATCTAACAGCATTCATGAAACACGAGACAGTTTTCTGTCTTGGAAAAAGATGGAGGAATGGCTACAGAACAAGTGGCCAATTCACCCTTCGATTCAGTAATGGCCAAATGACTGGAAAGTACTTCAAATGTCAAAGAAAATGTGTGCTATAAAAGCAGTCTGGAAATAAAACAAACTTGTACATGAGGGTCAAACAAATGGTGTGGCCAAAGAGCAGCTCTAACGTTGAAACAGTTATACAAATAAGGCCTCATTTGTTTTAACCAAACCAAATAAAAAAATCTTGTTCCAATTTCTCATCCAAAGCACCCTGGGAATTAATACCAGAGTCCAAGCCAACCTCTTCCTTCTTGCCAATGTGAATAGTCTGAAAACTTCTAAGACCCAGTTATGCACAAAAAAAATATATTCTGGTTCATTTTAATATATATATGGCAGGAGATTCTCTATCTTTACAACACCTAATTGTGCAAAAGGGAGAAAAGCAGTACCAGTGCAACATGGCACAAAATAAACGTGTTCTCAGGAGGAAAAATAAATTAGAACAATAACATTGCCTCAAACAAGTTAGATGGTCTGTACTGAAGCAGTCTGTGCTGACATGACATGTGGCTAGAAAAAACGTCCTGCTTAGCAACTATTACTAGGTGGAACAGATATACTTCCTCACAACAGACACCAGAACTATCCAAGCTTGAGAAATCTTGGAGAGGATGTCTGGGAAGGTTTTACAGAGCAGGGGGTTACTGCAGAGATGCCAGAGCAGACTGAGGCAGTGAAGTCTCCAGGACAGCAATGCTGGAACGAGGAAGGACCCAGCACCCTGCAGGATGGGCAGCAGGGATGCTGGCAGAGCATGTGGGGCAGCCTACACATGGCTGGAAAAGCAGCCAGCTGCACATTTGTTGCACTGTGGAAAAATGCTGTCATCAACTAAATAAGGCAGAGGAAAGACAGAAACTAGATCTTGAAAATTAAGAGAAGACCACTGTTCTATACTAAAACCAACATCAACCAGGTTCTTCTTAAACAGTATTTTAGTACAATTCTGCAGTGCTTGGTTTCAATACCAATCATCTACTTTTAGATGCATAAAATATTACTCTGTATTTATTTCCTATTAAACACTCAAACTCCTAATAAAGTATTCAACCTATTACATTAGAAATCTCCTACTGTAAAGTACGTTATTACTAAAAATCAGTTAGAACTCAGAATCAAATTAGTGTAACTCTTTCATAAAGTCAGCAGCCATTATTTACCTCTTACTTTACATTCATTTTCAAGTCTGTTTCAAAGAAACCCTGAACCTATTTTTTTTCCTCCTAAAATGTGGGACGGTGCTTGCATACCACTGCAATTTATGTGCAAGTCTCTAAATACTGAAGATAAAAACATAAGTAACAAAAACGAGCAGTAGGAGAACATTTTTCAGAAATAGTCAGTCTTAGCCACCACAGGTTAGTATCAAAATGCCTGTAAATTCCAACAGGCCTAAGAATTAGGTGAGGACTGAAGTTTTTGCAAGCTTGAATCATTACTGAAGTGGCTCAGGTAAAAGGAGGCACTCAGAAACTGCTGCAAGAGCAGCATCTTCAACACTGAATTGCAGTTATTACTTGAAATTGACTGTCTCAAAGATTTTGTCCAAGTCATACTTGTAAATTTGAGTCTGCTATTACTGAAAACTGTTCTGATCATCATCATCAGTCAGCTTGGCAATTGCTCTCTTTCACAAGACACAAATCTCTTTCCTGGCATGAGGTTAAATCAAGTATCACTAGTTCAGCACTCCTCTATTCTAACTTTATTGTCCTTACTGGCAGCATGTTTTTTGGAAGACCATTTTTATTTTTCCTAAGTATGGTTACTATGTATGAAACTTCCTTAAAGCAGGCATAAGGAAAGCAAGAGCTTCCCTTTTTGCCTTCAACATTCAATTTACCAATGCCTTCCTTCAAAAAGTTTAATGCAGAAGCAAAACCGAAATCATTTTTGTTGTATACATTCAATTTTTTGAAAGTTTTGCTTAAAATTTAAAAGCAAGGCTTCCACACTTAATTTCCAATTTGGACGCCGATAGAGAATTTAAAAATGCACCCATGGCATAACCAGAGAATGACAGATAACGTACATCAACATTAGCAGGCTCCAAAGGACTCACTGCCCAATTGCCCAGAGAGCTCCTTATCATACAATGAGCTTTGACTGCAAAATAGATTATGAGGACATCCAGGTTTTTGAGTTCTACTGCTGGTGAGCTTTCCCCCCCTTACAATAATGAAGGGACCACTTAGAATTCCAAGGACACAAAAAAGTTGAATCTCGATTATGCAATCCATTAAACAAAAAAATCAAGACCCTATCCAAAGCATTGTGTCCTCTCACATCTGTTGCGAAGTCCAGTGTTTTCTCCTCAAGTTAAAAAACAGGTTTAGAATCTCAATATTTTAAGGTACCTAATCTAAAAACAGGCAGAAACAACTTCCCCAAATCTTTCAATCTCTCGGTCTTCGCATGCAGATTTTGGAAGGTTAAAGAGGAACAGTAGAAAAGAGGCACAACTTCTCTAAAATTGTGCCCCTCAAGTATCTAGACTTCTCTCTCAAAAATGCAGTGAGCTTTCTCAAACAGAACACAGCTTGTTCTTACAGAAAGGAAGGGCTTCCATTTCCTTACCACTCCGGATACTTTTCGTACTTGAGTAAATGTACAAGCCATACACAAGGGTCAGCACATCGTCAGCACACAGTGAAACGTGTACCAGAAAGATGCTGTTCAGCACTTGGAACAATTCTTTGAAAGGGTAAATCCTTTACCAACAAAATGTAGACTGATAATGACGACAGTGAAGCTCTGGTGGAAATCTGGGGGGTTTTTTAGCAAATGAAATTGAGAAGTGCCCAAGAATAAAATGGAAAAACATGTCTGAAAAAAGTGTTTTCACTGCTCAGGTCGCAAAGACTGACAATGAAAAAAGTTCCTACAAACCAAGTCAACAGCAGGAAGAGGCTGAAATATGATTTCCATTCTGAATTCTTTCCTATCATTGAAGTTGTTACAAAAAGCTATGAACATTAAAAAAAGGAACAAACAGTAAATACAAAAAACATCTCTCTCCATAGTGGAAAAAAAAAAATGTATCTGGAGTGTTTCCTTCCCTCTATATTAACTCCTTTTTAAGATGTAACACAGATGTAATTAGTACAATTAGAAACACAAGAGATCTCCTCAAGGGAAAAAATGCAGCTGGCACAGCACCATTTCAGGCTCCTTAACACATTCATACCAGTCTGCTACAACTCTACTGGTATTTCAGTCCAAGTAACAAGAAACTAAGGAAGTACACAAGATATATCACTCTTCCATCAGAAAATAAGGGCAAAAGAAAATAATTTTTCTTCTGCATAAAATCAACTTCTGTTTTATCAATGTATAAGCTCATTAGATGAATCCGACAATGTATTTTGTGATTCATTTTGTAAACACATCATTCCACCACTCTGCAAACAAATTCAAAATATGTAAATCATATCAAGAGAGTTGTTCTAGTAACTTGTAAAGATTCATGCAATGAGGTACTCATCACTTTGGCTGCCTAATTCTTCAAAAATTCTCCTGCATCCACTCTCAAGACAGCTTCACCATCGTGTTTGCTTCCAAGAAGGATGTGGGATAGCAGTATTGAGTCATGACAAAGCAAAGTCCTTTTCTCTTGAGTAATCAGTTCAGTTCACCAGTTAAGCTCAAGTACTGCCCCCTTCCTCAGATTTTAGCTGTACTTATTTTCAGTGGACTAGTTCTGTGTTTCCTTTCTCTAACCAACTTCTAGTATTTTCTCTTCTTTATCTGACATATTCGGCTACAGATCTTTGCTTCAGAGAATGACCACATATCCAAACAAAAAACAGACTTCTTACTAGCTTCAGCTATGGGAAAGTATCACTTTGTATGTTATCCCATAAAAATGAATATACTGGCTATAAAACAGGATCTGATTCCTCAAACTGAACTCTAGTAAAGCATCTGGCAATCTTTAGAAACTGGAAGCAAGCTTCTAACACTTTCTATTTAAGAAACACACAGACAAGTTTAGTGGGGACTGAACAAGAAATAAAAGCTGTATAAATTCTTATGCAAAATATACTCCTGTCACAGCATTAAGCACGTGGTAACATTTACAGTGTTAACGAGCTCAAACTCCTGAGAACATTAAAGTTTACTCAAGCTATCATCACTGCTACCTACAAGCTCAATGTCTAACAAGAGCAGAGCACTTGCTTTCCACCTGCAAGTTCCTGGATAGCAAATGTACTGCTCCTGTGGAAACACCTGTTTTGTCTAACCCAGTGTCCACACAACTCTACCAATTTTGTTTCAGTTGTTCCACTTTTTCTCACTATCCTTACTTTTTTATGTCAGCACAGGATGAAAATAGCAAAGTTTAGTAAAAAAAATTTTAAATAGTATTTGTTAAATGCATTTTAAATCACATTCACACTATTCACCTGGTTCTTTTATATCATCTCCACTCTAAGACAAAATGCAACATGACTTAATTTGAACTTTCTCTACACGGTAAGTTTTCATGTCTGAGCAATAAATGGGAAAAAATACTGCAATGCTTATTATTAATGTACCACTCACCACCATTTAATCTGTCCTCATGAAAACAACAACTTTAAGATACATTACCAATTGTTTCTAAATTCTGTGTGAATCTCCACAAGACACTGTACACAGCAGTAATGATGTAGCCATGATCAGGTTAGAAAGCAGGGAGGTTTTCTTTTTTTTTACCCCCAGGAATGATGGTGAAAGCATCCAAATTAAGTCAGATCAAATGTAATGGCTTTGGCATCAACATCACACACATCTTTCACAGAAGGCTTTTCACTTACAGTATTAGTGATCCTAGCTGAACACACATGGGTCCACAACTGGCTTGAGCACCACCACAGGAAGAATTCTAACAGGGACTTCTTCTTGTCTTCCCATTCTTTGTTACACTGCAGTGCCCTGTGATCAGCTCTGCTATTTTCTGATCCCAGCACAAAACCAGAACTAAGTAAATTACTTGCCTGCTTAAGACTGGTCTTCAGAATCCTAAAATTTCCACTGTAATAAAACAGAATCCTTACATACATTAATGTGCATAGAAACACAGGGGAAAATACAGTGCTAGCTCTAGTGATCATGGAGAAAATCCTTTCAATTTATTGGAAAATTTATTTAGACAGCAAATCTATTATAATACAGTTAAGTCTTCTCAATAATCTAGCAATCTTTAAATACAAGGCTTGGATAAAGCTGATCAGCAATTGTGACCACACTGAAGCACATTAACTCACAGCCCAGTACCACTTTATTGAGACCAGGGGCTGTTCAGAAGGCTGCACAGTTTGTGTACAGAGAACTGCCTTCCTGAAAGACAATCCCAGAAAGCAAAACCCATGTCTCTCCAAAGACAGCCTGATCAGAACATGGACATACTCCTGCTTTCTCTGCATTCAGACTGTAAGAAGAGAACTAAATTAAAAATTATTACTGTTGGTAAACACAAGAACTATTGAGTATTAAGACCTTTTCAATGAAATTCTTCTATTTCCATTAGAACAGTAGGTTCTCGGGATCTGACTACCTGTTCTACTTCAAAATACAACTCTGACCTATAGGGAACAGCAGCACACTGTCCTTTGACACCAAGCAGAAATTTTGAAGTTAACAAAGCCTCACTTCACAGGCCATCAGAACAGCTGAACTCCTCCTGAAGCCAGCTAAAACAGGGGAATAAAATCTTCATTAAAATAAAATTACTAGAGCATGTGTGAAGCAACTCGAGTTTATCAGCTAGCAAAATTATCATCTTTGCTTCCCCTGCCTTCCTCTTCCCTCAGCTGGAAGGCAGTCCACTGGTGGAGCAAGAAAGGGACTGTACAGAGCTCTCAGTCAGAAAGGTAAGCTCCAGCTTCAGAAAGCTGAAGTCTAATCTTAACTATAATAAAAAATTTCCTAACATTTCTTTCACTTCATTAATACCATTGACTGAACTGAAAACTAAAAAACAAACCCAAAAAAATCAGTTTTGGCATGCTGGAAAACCTATTACATCATATTATTCATCTTATTTTTCATAGAACATCATTATTTTGCTATTCTTAATATATAGGGGTTTTTCCATGAGTAACAAAAATATTAGTTTGTTAAACGATAATTTACCTTTACAGATTGAAAATCTCTATTTTAAACTTTACCATCTGCACTATCAGTCAAAAAGCTTCAAACTCAGCACTAGTTCTTCAAGGTGTTAGACTTCAGAATGACAATATGATTTTCTTTTAGAATTACTCTCCCGAAATTCAAATAATCATCAGTCATGGTACACGTCCTAAAAACCCTAGGAAAAAACATTCAGTGAACATTACATTCCTTAATACCTGCCTATAGATTTCCGCCAGCAGCAAGAGCCCCAAGCTCCTGAAGGCAGCTACGCTGCAGCTGGCGAGGCCCACGCTGCCCAACACCCTCCTCGGCCACTCCATCTCCACACCGAGAGAGAGCTCCGAGTACTCTTCAGAGGAGCCTTTCCAACGCCTTCCTCCTGTTCCCATCTGCAGTGCCATAGATTTCAAGCTGGAGTAGAACTCCCACTTTGTTAGTGTTATGTAAATGCTACAGAGCAAGGTGCCACTAGAAACATTACTTGTGCTGAATTACTCAGTGCAGCCTGAAGTCCTTTTTTAGCACATTATTTCTTGCGGATGTGTGGGCAGGGGACACAGAGTGTAAGATACTCAATTACTAATGAGCAACGTTCTTCATACCTGCACTTCTACTTTTCTTTTGTAGGGGGATAAAGTGTAAATATAGTAGCTAACATATGCTACAAATAAAGGTACTATGGGTTAGGTTTTCAAATCTGTCAGGCAATTTGTTTGTATTGATTACAGGCAACATAATGCACTACAAAGAATTCCTGTCACGCTCGAGCTACAGAAGCCAGCAGAGAAACAAGTATCACCATTTGTCACTCCTAAGTGAAGAAAAGTTAAATAAAAACAGCTTGTTAACTAATACAGCTTGGTGACTTATGCCCAGTGCTCTGTTCTGACTGTCCCAATTTTATTTACTTGCACAGTGCTGAGGTTTGTCTAAAACTTTGATGAAGCTTTCATTCCTTTGAATGAAGATGAGCTACCTATAACAAACAACAAAACCAAACACCCCTGTTCCCTGTATGTCAAGTTTACAAATAAAATTTTAGTTTAGACCCTATAACCTTGCTTCCATATGATGTGTTTTCAGAATCTTAAACTCAAGTATTTTTTTTAAATCTCAAAGATTAATCTCTATAATATCTAGTAATCTCTCTAGGCAAATTCTAGAATTGGAAGAGGTTCAAAAATTCAAATTTTCCTTCAGTTTTTCCATAGTTTTTTCTATGTGGAACAAGCCCAGTTTTGCAAATGTTATCAGATCAGTCATGTGACATAATCTGAAACTAACTTTAACCACTTCCAGTATTTTTGTTGTATAAATTACGTAGACTTGATCAAAGCTCTTCCCCACCACTGTGCAAGTTTCCCTCCCTTCTCTAAAGTCTTCATTCATCCAAAGGTGGATTGACTTGGAAGAAAATACCCTTTAAAAGAAGTTAACATATTTTCCAGGGAGCTTTGGAATTCTAAGAAGGCTTAAGGTTTATTTTAGAAACAAATTAAGCATATCAAGTTGCTACATGAGTAGTACAACTGACTTCAGTATCATACATCTTGTATCTCCCCCTCATCTTCTTTCGTCCTGTCAGATCCCCTATAAAGGAAAGAATGTTTTTTTGGCAGTCCCACATGTGCTGACTGGCCACAAGAGCTCCCCCATCTCACCTTCAGTGTGAAGCATTAACCAGGGCTCCTGCTTCATCTACCAACTGAATGGTTCTGAATTTCCAGGCACTTCATTATCTCCAAGACCTTTTTCCTGCCTTGAAATGTGACCAAAATTGGGCTGGGGACCTCAAGAGCAACTAGAGAGCAACTAACAGACGGGCTGTTAGCAACTAACAGGCCCATGCCAGGAATAAAAGACATCACACTCAAGAATTTTTACTTCTTCACTCCATCACTTGCTTATGACACTACCTTTTGCCTGAAGAAAATGAGCCTGGCATTTTCACCTGTACTGCCTTCTGCTACTTCAGCATGCGGTTCTGCTACAGAAATGCAGGTATTGTGAGCTTTTCATCAAAAGTAAAAGAAACTTGTACAACTGTAAGCTAGTGCTTTTAATACATTTCAATCCTATTATGCTTATATACATTCCTTATGAAAAAAAAATCTTAACTGAAAATTATTACGTCAACCATAATTTTGGCAAAAAATTATATGAGTACAGGTGGAACAATAAACCTTTTATTCTGACCAACATTCATTTTCCAATAGATTAAATTGTACTTCCCCCATTTTTTGTATGTCTGTAAGAGCTAAAGAACATGTCTTCCTAGGGAGCAAGAGTTCAAATTCACAAAATATAGACAGAGCACAAGTAGTGCTGCATTTCACTTTACAGGCGGTAGTGTCAGGTCTAAGCATCTAGTAAGGAAATTCGCACCAGTGAAGTATAGACGAAGCAGAGGCTAAAAGCAGCAATATATTCTGCTAAAGAAAGGAGTACATCCAAAATCCCACTTATTTTTACAGCTCAGACAATGTATTTTCCGATGAAATGTGAAAAGCACTATGTAAAAATTATTGCAATGCATGTCTAAATGATCAAAGGTGCAGAGAAGCCAGGTGTCCAAATTTGTCTGTATGTAACAAGCAAATTACCTGTGGCATGAAAGAGACTTGACATGATATTTAATAATTCTTTCCTACAATGGAATTTAAAACCTTTTTATTTCTTAACCACAGGATAAAAGGAACTTTTATGACAAAAACAAACACTATGCAAAATACTAGTGTAGCACTGGCAAAGACCTGCTTTCCGTCAGCTAGAAGCACTGCCCTGTTACATTTACAGAGGAAGTCCATGGCTTCACCCTCTGGCCTCAACACTTCAATTACACTGTGAACCCAGGGTAAATTTTAGTGCTTACCACTAAAGGGAAATACACTGATTGCAAAAAACCACAGACTCAACACATGTAGCTCCGCAGGGATGATATCTAAGTAGATCTTAGTAACGATGTGTCGCTTAGAATTATGGTCTTAAACCTCACTGTGCTGGTGGCACAATTCATCATTCCAAAACTCCTAAAACAAAAAGAAAAGTCAGGGCATCCTCTGAAAGGCTGACAGAGTATCTGCTTCCCTAAATGCAGGCAGCATCTTAGAAAACCAGAAGCTTGCTCATATTAGCACGTTACCATTCATAAGCACAAACCCCCAAACTAATAATAAATAAGTTTCACTTTCCAGATGATCTCTCAAGCCTACGTGACATTTTTAGAATTGATGGGCTTGGCCAACCTAACAGCTTACTGCCTGCCTTCTTCAGCCAGAGCCTGCTAAGAACGCTACCAGAAATGTAACCAGGCCTCAGAGGAGATGGGAGAAAAACTTCCTATGAACTAGAGGGAACTGGTGGTTTCTGAGCAGCACTCATTTTTACTCAATCCCTAACAGAAAATGAAGACATAAAAAGCCTCATCTGAAGCCAATTCTAGAAGCAAGGACTTATTCTGATTTAATCAGTAGGGAGTGGAGATATATTCCTGTAACTTCTAACTCAATAAAATAATTTCGTTTTCCTTTCAACTTTCTATATAGGAGAAAGCTATGCAAAATCTCATGGTTTTTTGGCTTTAAAATACTTTGGGGTGTTCATTGTTAATGAAAGGGTATAAGCAGAGCCACACCAAAACTGGCCAAGAGGGTTCCACCCCACCAAGTCAAGAGCTATTCACAAACCTATCCCCAACCCTGCATACAAATGGTCATGTAACTAATGTTATTTGGGAATCAGTAATAGCATTCATTGATCTCACTAATAAATGAAGGACAAGCAAGGTAGTTAAGGTACAATGGCCTAAATCGTAACTCCACCATTTCCTTCAAGATTCCTCAGAAGCACACTGATCTCAGATACATCTTTTCTATTCCTTATTCCCAAGATCCTGACAGAAGAGAATTATTTACACCAAGAAGTTAAAGCACAATGAGAAAAAATATAAAGGGTTTCCAATAACTTATTTTAAAACACAATTTCTGCAATTCCCCAACTTAAGGATAAGCTAAGAAAGAAAACTCTAGAAAGCAAACTTGTACCTTCATTTCTCTTGAGCACTGAACCTGAATCATCCTCTGAAGTCAGGCAATAAAGAGGAACTATAAATTTGACCTAATCCTCATCCTAGTAAAAACTCATGCTGGATGATGAAAAGCCATCTCCTCTGCAGTCATCACACTGAAGTTCCTGAGACAGGCTTAAAACCAAGATCCATCACCTGTTGTTTCTTTTTCTTGTCCTTAAAACACCTTTAACGCTAAAACAGACTACTCCAAAATAGCAGTTTTGCTGAGCTTTACATTATACTGAATATATAATCTTCATGAGGTACCATACAGGTGGGACCCGGAAAAAAAAATAGAAGCAAAAAACCCCCCACCAGTTTTGCAGTGAATCTAATTCCATTTTCCCCATTTTTTAAAAGAAGTCTATAGGCCAAGATAGGTATCCTTTTCTTTGCATAAATACATCAAGAAACACCTCATTTTTGTTAGAAAGGACATGCCAGTAAGTCTTTCTACAATGTAGCAGGCCAGAAGGTTTTTTTAGAGAAGGAGCAACACACAGCTCTAATCACTGACACTGGAGAATACTGATGAAAAGGCTGCTGAAGTCTTTGTGTTGTCAAGTCCTGAAAGCCTCCAAAGAGGAAGGTTCCAGGACCTCCCACAACCTGTTCCAATGTTTAACCACCCTCAACAATAATTTTTTCTCCTTGCATTCACTTGGAGTTTCCCTTAGAGCAACTGTTTGCTCTTGTCCCTTCCCTTTCAAGAGGCTGAGGCCCCTCCAGCTGCCTCCTTGGTCTTCCCCGCTTCAGGCTGAGCAAAGCTGGTGGCAGTGACCTCCTCTCCAGGCAGCCACTGCAGTCCCTGAGCACCTTCCCTCTCTCCAGTCTGTCATGTCCTACATGGAGGGCCAAACACTGGGCATGGTCTTCTGGGAGGAAGACAACACCAAACAGCCGGGGAATGACACCGCCCCGTTCCGAGATGTCAGAGTACAAATGTTGTGAACAGTAAGTATGACCACCCAGATATGTTAAGCTGGCACAGCAACACTTACACCACCAGCCCTACTCATAGTAGTAATAATTTTTTTTCCCCCCCTCACTGAACTGTTGGAACAATGACGTCCAGAACCACAAAGCCAGCATGTAATTCCCTGGCCTTTCTCAAGTCTTCTTCTCATTGAAAGAGGAAGTCTTTGCCACACACTAAATAATGGAAAAAAAACAAGAGAGGAAGCAACAGTTCAGTAGGAAGAGGGAAGGACGAGAAACGACATTAAGTGGTCGTTATTTTTAAGATGCATGGCAGATGTGATTGACAACATGCAAAGGCACACAAAGACTTAACCAAACATGAATAATTTGTCACGTGTTAAAAACTTGCCTTTATATTGAATACTAAGCACGAAGTATGTTCATGAGTAACAGGTTTCCTTTCTAAAAAACTGGATACAGTTAAGGATCAAATTTTATTATTTTATTTTTTTAACTGAAAAGATCAGGGCTACAGTGCAAAACAAATGAAAAAGGCAGAAAATTCCCACCCCAAAGACTCTTAGTAAATACGAAATAAATGTACCAGCACTTAAAATCTCAAAGAAATTTTTAATAACTAAAGACTGAAACACGCAACCTGAGCCAGAAACCCAGGTGCACAAACCCAGGACACAGTACACAAACCCACCTGAGCCAGTATATTCCAACAGACTGAAAAACTGTTCACCCACCAACACATCTGTATGGAAAAGGACACACTACATAAAATGCCATCAACAAGTTCTAGACAGTCTATTAGAGCTACATTCAAACTCTGAAATTAATGTGCCAGTGAAACTTAATGATATTAAGTAAAACATACCATTTAAACAAGCAAGTCCTAAATCAATTGTAACATATCGGGTATCAGACTTCTGTCAGTACTCAGGGGAGTACTAATAGGACAGCCAAAAAATCCTACAAAACAAGTTATAGAAAACTACAAAATTCAAAAAGAAATTAGAAAAAAACAAGCATAGCTGAATGTGTGGAATAAAGGGAAAAGCAACACACTAACAGAAACCACGAAACAATCAGGAGGTTGATTAGTGAAAAACTACAGGTTAACTATTGACTATATAACAAAGTCACCTGAATTAAATTCAGAGTCGCTTATATTTCAGCAGAAGGTCTGCCTTCTGTCACCACAACCTTCTTTCAGGCAGCAGCAGGTCTTGATCCTTAATAAAAAATTTGCTTAATGTCATATTAAGCTCACAGTATATCTTAGGAATGTCTTCTACCAGTCTTGTCCCAAGTGTGAGTACACACACGGTGACCTGTCAATCACAAACTACTACACACACGCCTAGCTCCTCATTACATAAGTGACACTAATAGGGCAGCGCAAAAATATTTGCCACTAGGGAAGTGGCTCTCTTCTGGATGCTTTTGCTTTCATTTCTTACTATGTCTGTAAAAGTACAATGTATTTACTAACCTTGTCTTTCAAGTGAGAAATTATCTTTTAAAAAATCCCGATACAGGAACTTCAGGTCAAATGGCAGAAGTTCCATGAGCTGGGTGTGTTTGTACAAAATATCATGTGTGGAAGAACGATAGGAGACCTGCACTCCACTAAGATGCAGCAAAACGTGAAGACAGCACAACTTACCAAAATACTTTCAACCAGATTTTGAATATGCAAAGGACATCAAACAATAACTAAAAACTACTTAACAGTAGGAATGTAAACTGTTGCTTCAGTTTTATCTAATAGTCCTTTCCAAACCTCTTCACTGGTTTTCTCACCAAATTCATATCCTGGCTTTCAAAGCGATCCAGTAGGTTTCCAGAATGTGCTAACAGTTACTTTCTCACACAAGTGTCTGAGATTCCAAAGAGGAACAAGAAATCTACTGCACCTCATATTTACAGAAAAGGAAGAATTCTTGCGAGTGTGAAGCTCAGGGGCCACCTTGGCTACAGTGGCTTGAACAGTGAGGTTCAGGATCCTGAGAGCAGAGAGCAAAGCCAAGTAACAGCATCACAGCCCTGCACTTCAGAGGAACAGGACTACTCAGTGATCAGCTTGGAGAATTCCAAAGGAGACTGTTCTGGAGAGAAGAGGGGACCAGGAGAGCTGGCTGATTTTCATTGATCTCCTCCATGAAGCTCAAGAATGGTCCTTACCAGTGTGCAAAGAATCAAGCAAAGGTGGCAGGAGGCCTAGATGGATGAACAAGAAGCTTCTGACCGAACTCATACGTAAGAAGGGTTTTTACAAGGATCACAAGCATGACCCCGGGGATCCAGGAGAAACAAGAGATGCTGTCTGAACATGCCGAGATGGGGGTTAGGGAAGTCAAAACCCATGAGAAAGCCAAAGCCCACATGGATTTCCATCTAGTACAGGACATGAAGGGCAACAAGAAAGGCTTCCAAACACACAAAGGACAAGAAGGTGGATTTAACAAGAATAAAATGTACTTAATCCACCTGATGGCCATTTGTAACAGGTTGACTGGCTTGGTGGATGAGAGAAAAGCAGCAGGTATTTTTTACCCTGCCATTAGGATGTTTTTTGACACAGTCTCCCACAATGTTCTTATGGACAAACTAATGAAGTATGGGCTAGACAAAAACAGACATTGAACTCAATTGGAAATGAAGGGGTTATGAACAATAGCAAGAGGTCCAGCTGGAGGCCAAATATGAAATCAAAAAAAGCACTGAAAACCAGCTGAAATAGAGGAAAACCCATTTAAACCTACCCCCCCCCCCCCCCCCTTTTTACTGTAAGCATGATCAAACATTGAAACAAGTTGCCAGAAAAGCTGCTGACTCTCCATACTTGTAGTCAAAACCAGCCTGGACACTATTGTGGGCAGCCTGCTCCAGTTTACTGAACTACATGATCTTCAGAAGTGCCTTCCAACCTCACTGATTCACTGATACTGTGCAAACTGGTTTTAACTGTGTGCCACCTTTCCAAGGGTGAGAAAAACTTTCACACAAATGGTAGCTGCAGACAAATCAGTTTCAGACTATTTCTGGCAAAATGTTACATTCTAGCTTAAACCTCTAACATTGCCTACCTGCTCATGTCCAATATTGTCCGGCAATATCCTCTGCTAGCATGCACATAAGACTTTGAAGGTAAATGTAAAGGTGTATCCATTCCTTCTCTGCCATTCTCGTTTAATTTACTAAAACAATGTTATTCAATCAATTGCCGTCATCTTTTGAAACTTCTGGCTTCAGCAACCACTTACAGGATCTACAATTACAACACATCATCACGTGTATATGGAAGGAAGCAGGAGACAGAACAAATTCACCTCAATATTGATCTCGGAGTGCCAGAAACTCGAGTCATAACAATATCTAATACTAAAGATATTGCAGCAGGTACAGCCATGGTTTTCCAGGCTCCAGGTAAAATCCTGTAGTAATTACAGAAAACAAAACCACAACAGGAAGAAAAATTCTCTTAAAACAGTTTGTACTCTTAAAAAGTTTGTTAATGATGGAAGGAGACACTAGATGAAGTATAATTACACTGCAGTCCATGACATGCTATGCAAAGACTCTCAAGAATTTCTTTCAGCTTTGCTTTTTTTTTTTTAAGATTAAATTTACTTTTTTTAAATTCTCAACTTCTGCTATGTTTACAGCAAAGAACCTTATTTGCCTGGTTTTGGAGACGTACCTACAACTCTCAAGTTGCAGACACTCAAAAAAGCAGGCCTCATTCTTCACAGATTTCCTTCAAATAGACAAGCTTTTCATCCCTCTAAATTTGGAAGGAGTTGTATAAAAGATAAAGGAATTGTATAAAAAGCTGAACTTTTTGTTTCTGAAACAGATGTATCTATTTCCACTGTGTGCTTAATTTCAAATTACTGTTATTACTACAATATTTTTAATATGTAGCAGCATGACAAGTTTTACACATATATATATGGGTTTGCATTATACAAAGAATTGGTATTTGTAGTCTTTTTACTCTAACAATTGAAGAAAATGTTACTTGCTTGGGGTATTTTTGCTTAAACATGACATTGATCCCTCCAAAAGAAAGTTTGCAGAAAGTATACAATTCAAGTTATTTACTTATATTCTCCCAAATAATACAAAAAGCAGTCAGCATTAAAGAACAGTAATAGAATAGGCATGACTGATTTTCACAAGAATTAAAGATGTTTTTCAAAGACTCATTTATTAGAAACACTGATCCAAAGCCAGCTGAAGTCCAGAAAAACCTTCAGCTGAAAGGACTTACATAAGCTATTTATGAAGTATGTTATTTTCCCCTATTTTATTATTCTAAATGAGACCAAATACTTTTTTTTCCAATTATTAAACAACTTTTATTAACATAAGCAACACAAGATGTCTTCCTAAATAAAATTTTAAAAATTATTTCTGAAATAATCTAACCTAAATCTGCACTTCAGAATAAAAAGTAGTCTGGACTTCAATCATTTAAAGCAATAAATACAATGGAACTTCTCAGGACTGGCTGGAACTCCAAGTACAAAATAATATAATAGAAAAGTAAAACCTCTGCGGCCACTTTGCAACAGCCATTTGTAAAATCAGGTAACAGGGAAAAACAGGCTTGTGAAGAACATGCAACCACCCCACAAAGGCCCTATTAAGCAGTAAGAATAAACTGGAAGATCCTTCTGTAGAACGTAATTCTAAAATGCAACTAATTGTATTGCTTTCCCAAATTAAAGTGTCTTTGCAAGAAAGAAATCAAGTTCCACAAAAAACTGCACCATGGGATAAAGAATACAGAGGAAGAGTAACCACTGCTCCTCATGGGATGAAAAGCCTGGTAATACTCAACTGATGACACGTTCTTGTAATCCCAGCTTTCTCACTCACAAAAGTAGGGAAGACTACAGGCACTCTCCAAGGAATGAAAGCTCATAGTATCTTGGGTCCTAAGCAGGAAAGAGAAATCTGCCAGACCAGATTATCCAAGTGGGGGAAGTGACCACAGTATTAACTGAGTTTAAGGTCAAGTCACTCCCACAAATCCTGTTCTTAATCTCACACGTAATGTCTTCCCCTCAACTCAGCTGGTGGTATTAATGGTTTCAATTTTTAAAAAACCCAACATAAAAAAAAATAAAAACACCACCCACACAGCAACACACCACCAAAAAACACACCCAAAAACCCCATAACCACAAACAAAAAACCCTACTCTAAAACATCATGATTCACTTTTCTGGCACTATCCAAAATAAGATGATTGTGGTGCTTGTGCTTGCTTCACCTCCCTCACAGTAGACACAGAACCTAATACAGATAAAATTCTGTTTCCAAACTTCAGATTCCCATTAAGAACTGCAAGGAAGCTTACACACAGCCATTACATCACTCACTGATGTTGCATCATTCACAATTTAAGCCACTGAACGCTGGCCATGAAATGTATAAAGATTAACATGCTGAGGGAGTTGCAGGGGAAACACTTTTTCCCAAATAAACTCATACCAGGATAGTACGAAAAACAGGCATCACTGAATTCTAAACTGAATACAAGATTTTTTCCTAAATTTATACAACTCTCCAACTTAAATGAAACAAGGAAAAAATTATTCTCTATGGGCAAACTTACCAGTGAGAAGTGTTTACCCTGAACACGCCTTGCTGAGTAACTGTCTAATATTACCACTGTCTCTACTCACTCACATTAAAGAATTTTGTTTCTCAGTCATGAATCACTGATTATAAGAGCAGAAACCATCTTAGCCACAGATGACTTTCAACATTTTAGATCTAGCTTTAAAAATAGTTTTTGGGGGTGGAGGTTGTTTGCCTGCCCACCCAGAAAAGACAAAAACCCCAACTTAACAAAACTATTTTTGTGGCCACCTCATTTCACAGTTGTTTAGGTAGAAGTTTACCTTTTTTTTCCTTTCTCTTTCTTGATAACTGATTTTCAGGATTGGTGAAGGTGACAAGTTTCATTTTGCCAGAGGTAGCTTCTCCCTCCAGTACTTCCCCTATCTGTACATCACTCAGTTCCACGTCCTTGGAGCAATGTAGCTTGCTATTGTATTGTATTGCTAATTGTAGCACTTGAAAGTGCTATTTCCTTTCCTTAGGCTGCAGAATTGGAGTGAAAGAGAAGTATTCTACAGCAAACAGAAATTCCAGCAGCATCATTCACCACAGAAGGTGAAAGGAGTTTTCCACCGGGTCTAAGGGATTTACTGGGTTTGCTGCTGCAATATTTGTAAAACCTGGAATCAAAAATTAAGTCCTGCACTGTAATGCAGTCCACTAAAAAGGTAACAGAGAAAATAATTCAACAGGTAAAAAAAGCTCTTGCCTGACTGCAAACTAGCAAAAAATAAATGAAAGTATCACAGTGTATGTAAATTCTGTATATGACCCCCAAACACCTTGCCTTATTCAACTGGAAGGGTATAGAGGAAGAGTGAACACAAAATCAGGTAATGGTGCATTTCATTTTTGCTTATTAAAACCGGAGAACATTCATCCCATGTGATACAACAACTTTTAAAAAAGCAAGCAAAACCAAAGACATAAGTCTGGTATCTTCAAGAAGCAAAATAGGTCCCAGTCCTGAATATTTGAAAAACTCCATTTCCTCTTGCTGATCACCAACAGCAGCCTTGTTTTATCAGGTTTGGTACAGAACCTCCTGGCAGCAGAAGGAATCCTGATGAGCTATCATGCAATTAGCATTGCAACATGTAAGAACACTTGTAGATCAGATCAAAGGTCCAACTAGCCCAGCTCTCACAGCGACTAAATGCAGATAGCTGTGAATAACTAGGAAAGAACACAGAAACAAGCATCACTGGACTATCCTCTCAGCTTTAATTATTCACAAATCCATCATTCATTCCACTACAAGCCTACTGAGTAACTCTAAAAGTATTGCTCTTTCAAAAATGTATTTGGGTTACACACTTGCTTTTAGCTTCCAAAGTATTATGGTGCAGAGTAACAACCATAATGAATTTTTATGCAAAGGTTCATCTCCTTTTGCTTGCTCCACTGTCCTTATCTGACACCTCTAAGTTCTTGGTGTAGGTAGTAAAAAGCTGTTCCATAGCAATTCAAGAGAGAGATGGAGAGAGCTATAACACCTCAACACAGCCCCTCTGTCTCCGGTGTCCTCTTTCCCAACTGCCAAGTCCCAGCTTCTTTTTTTTGGTTTTGATACAGAAACAACTCCATATATTCAATTATCAGTTACCCTTCCTCCTCAACTTTTCCAGCTCTCCACATTGTTTCTGAGATGGGCAAAAATAAAGGGAGATGGGACAGGACTAGATGTAGACACACCAGCTCCAAGTGCACTATGGATTTATATATTGAGGTGTAACAGGGAACATTGTCTGTCCAAAATTATCAGGAAATGGATGACAATTTGCTTTTTTGACCCACATCAAGCATTAAGTTGTTGTTTAATCCTTGGAGTTACCTACCACAACGCTTAAGACTTCAACCATGAGCTCCTGGTTAATCATTACCTCTCGGTATTTTATATCTGACATATTGACATTTATGCACACCGAGTTTTCATTTTATATCAACTACTGCTGCAGATCAAAAGGTCCTTCATCATTTCTGCACAGACAATTCATCTTCACTAATCTGAATAACTGTATCAGCAAGCAAAAGTTCTCTACAAAGATAAAAAAATAAGCACTTTACCTCTCCATTGCCATTTAACTCATGAAAACAGCAGAAGTTATCGGGCCCATTTAGATACACAGCTTAATCCTAGCCTCAGCCACAGTGCAAATGGGGAGAAAATTACTCAAAACCATCCACAATTTTGAACTCAGGAACACCTAAAGGCCATGGGCTATGAAATGCTACCAGTATTGGCCAGGATTCGTTATACATCATCATGTTTCATAACACTTTAATATATGAAAAAAACCCTTTGTTGCACAGACTCAGCTACAAGGACCATTTTGGTTCTGTATGCAGTATTTTTAAAAAGCAGAAATACTACTACTCTTTTTTTTTTAATTAAAATGCTATCAAGAGACATGCAATCAATGAGCCTCTAAGATCACCTCCATGACATCAGGATCAGAATTCCAGCCTGCCGAACTACTAACTGCTACTCAATTACTCTAGCATCTGATTCAGGTGCACAGATTGCAAGAAACACTGAAGATTATTTATGTTCACTTGCTTCACTCTTCCAACTTTCATATTATCACCAATTTGGCAAGATGGGAAACTTTAATACCCCCCAGAGCAGCACACAAGTCATTCACTCTTCTTTCCTTGAGAAAAGAAAGATCATGTTTAAATCCCACCTCACAAGCGCTCCAAAGCAACTTCTCCAACATACTTTTTAAGAAAGTAACTAAAGCATAGAGAAAATGTGAGACTGTATTTAGACAGACCCATACAAAACAGTGTAAGTACAGAGAATGGAGCAGAAGGCCTGTAAAATTGCCATGAAAATTGATTACTCCAGGCAAAGTTTACTTACTCACCTTTTACCATGGTGACTGAGGATAATAAAATTTTAAAATGCATGCAAGAAAGAACAAGTCAGATTTTACAGACATTGATGAATAAGAAATGTTTGTGGCTATACACAGGAATACTTTTCACCAGAGTCACAGGCTCCGTATTAAAGTTGCATCAAAATTAAAGAGCTGAGAAGAAAAGCACAGCAACAATAACAAAGCATAAACCACTACAGGACAGCTTGTTACATGAAAACTGCAGCATTTCTTCTGGAGATAACCTTAACCAGATCCTTATCTCACAAAAAACAGGTCAGAACCTACAGGTAAGAAGACTCACCTGCTTGAGGAGCACATACCAGACCTGCTGCTTCTTTCTTTGGCCAAAACAACAACAAAATGTTTCAGCCCTCAATTCTGGCATCAAAAGGACATTTTGACAGCTATGAATACCCCTGCAAGTGCTGATTGACCTTGAGCCCTCTTAAACATTATAAAACTGAAGACATGTAAGCTTAAACATATCTAAACTATAATAGACTTAATTAGATATTTTTATTTAAATACATCAAGTTTCTTAGCAAATCAACTGCTTCCACATTCTATCACAACAAGACAGATCTTGGGCAAGTTCAAATGCTGTGTTTTCCTCAAAAATCACTGAAATTGTGTTATGGTTTTGAAATCCACACGACTTTAGCTCCATGAAGCAGTTTTTGAACATCTCTCCATGTGCAGCTTTCCAATATAAAACCACACCTGGAGTTGTAGATTGAGCTCAGGTTTAGTTCTCAAAATTGAGGAGTTCACCTCAATGCCATGAACACGTCACTGGGCAGACTGGATCTATTTGCCACAAGCCAAGTGATCTGTAAGGGATTTCTGAGAGTTTAAAAGATTCTCTTTTAGTTCATCCCATGGCAAGAATGAGCAGTATCCAAGACACCTATTCACTTCCAACTGTTAAACTGCATCACAATAAAAGTATTTCAATTTTAGTCTTTTCTGCCCTCACACTTAGAATAAAAGAAGCACACCGATGTGGTCAACACTAATGTTCAAGGTGATTTAAGAAGCTGTGATTTTTTTAAAACTTGTTTTTACTATAGGATTGATCACTCTTAGGTCTCAAACCTTGTAACACAAAAAGCCCCAAATATTTAGATGAAAAACCAAACCAGAAGATAACGAAATACAGTTGTTTAAAGGGTAGGTGTTTTGCAATAACTTTTCAGTAAGAAATAGTACTCCACTAAAATGTACAAAGAGATATACATACATACAAATAGGAGGGCATACTACTATTTCCATTAGGTAAAAAAAAAAACCAAAACAACACAAAACCAAACCAAAAAAAAAAAACCCGCGACAGCTTCAGGTTTCTCTTTTCAACCTATTTGTACCAACTGCAGCTGTTACTCAGAAGCATTTAAAAATCTCTCTCCTCAATAGAGTTTATATAGTTTTCTATTGGATTTCTTGTCCTTGGCCCTTCAAACAAACATTAACCTCTAAATTTAAAATAAGGAAGATTATGTTATCCAGCCAGCTCAGTGATGCCAGCGCATGATTATTCCCTACAGCATATTTGCTAGTGCTTAATGTAGTCCATACTGTGTGTCCTAACACATTATGCAAATGACACACACATAAAAGAAAATGTCTATCTCAGAATGCCCCCCTCCACCAACAGACGATCTGTAATTAGCCATGTCCTCTAAGGAGGCACCTCATTCACTCTCACCAAAGCAGCAGCTGCTGGCAAATGGAAATAAAGAAATTTAGAACAAAAATAAGCTTACTACCTACACTCCCAAAGGTGTACATTCACGGTTGCAAGCCAGAGTCAAAATCTAAACAGTTGATTGTATTTTTCCAGAATGCCCACAGAGAACCTCTAATGCCCAGCACCAAATATTTACCAAAATGATTTGTATCAGGCTCTCTCAAACATCATGTTGTACAAAGAGCTGCAGCAACAGCAGCCAAGGCTTCACTAAAACATCCTGAACTACAAGTTCCCAATGCAAAGATCAAGAACAGAAAATATTAAACAGCAACACGTTATACAGAACACAATTCACTGACATACAGAACAACAGGGTTCACTAATTCAAAAAAATGCAGTTCTAGCCCCTCAACACAGAGATTCAGAGAACAAAGCATATAGTTGTGCCTAATTTTTACCATTCTATTACCAAGTGATTCAATCTCAACTCTAGTATCACCTACCAGAAGAGTTCTCCTCAAATCCAACAGCAGTCATCAAACAGTAAATTCAGAAAATTGTTTCCCCATTACGGAGGTAAACAATTCAGGCAGTAGCCAGAGTTCCCATCTAATAAGAGTGAATGAAAAATGCATTTCACCGTGGTTTAAATAAAAAACAACAAAAAGGAAAAACACAGCACAGAGGAAGCCTCCCCATTAAATAACCTTTATGTACTCAAGAACTTAAAACAGCTTATCCCACCTTGCAACTCTGACATTAGGCACTTTCAGGTTTACAAGATGTGGCAGGCCTCTGATATGAACACAGTCAGAGCTTGTTTGATGTCACTGCTCCCACCCATTATATTTCTACTGCGTGTGCCTACTGCTGGGTGATGGGCAAAAAATACCACAGAAGTCTTTGCAAAAATAATTAAAATTACAAGACATAAGGATTTGGACAAGAGAAATGCACAGCACTTACAATAATCTACATTTTTTATTAAAAACAGGCAAAGTGTTACATGCTTTCTGTAAAAAGAAATCAATCTGACCAGACAGGGTAACTCTCATCCCCTGTCTGTGTACTACGCTTAGCCTAACATAGTATTTTTAGTATATATCTATTATCTATTGTGGTAGGCAGACAAACTTCCTCTGTAGCAAGGCCCTAAGTTCAAGGTTTTGATGAGATCATAGGCTCTGACACCTTCCACAATCATGGAATTGTATCTTACAGCCCACCAGATTGACTTCTGGAGTACTGTCAATTCACACTGTTTCAGCACCAGTTCAGAAGCCTCACCATTTATACCAGGGCTAACTCATACTTTTTAACAACAATGAACCCTATTAACCACG
This sequence comes from Climacteris rufus, assembly GCA_013398175.1. Taxonomy (NCBI): domain Eukaryota; kingdom Metazoa; phylum Chordata; class Aves; order Passeriformes; family Climacteridae; genus Climacteris; species Climacteris rufus. The sequence continues at coordinate 1,824,641 of VZRZ01001330.1, forward strand.
AGAAACAAATCTTGTTTTCACTTAACATCATTTCCTAATTTTTTATATCTGCTTTCTATCCTATGCAATTTAACACACAAACTGCAAGGAAGAATATCACAGAACTTCTGAATGGTAAAAAACCTCAATTTTTCTACCAGTTGTTATCAGAGAAAAAAAAAAACAATACACCATCTACAAAGCACCAGTATATATTCCTGAGACCTTAGCCTAACACTGCTACTTAGACTTCTTTAGAAATATAAAGTTTTTCATTTAGTATGACTCACAGGTTGCAGATGTTTATACCATTGACACAGCAACACAAGTACATATTCACAGAATTAAAAAAAGAAAAAAACCAACAGCTTTTACTCTTTTCAGAGCCCATGTTCAGCTGAGGTATGATTTGGTCATCCACCTACAGTAAGATGTTTTCAAAGATACAAGAGGGACAAGATCACAAATGCACGCAGTGTGTGAGATGAAACACCTCCTCTTCCAACTGCTCTCTCAATTGTTTTTGCATGTAAGTAAATAAAAAAGAAAGAAATATGTCTGAAGTAGCAGACGTTATTTTTGCATTTTAATAACAGACATTAAAAATAGCTTATACAGAGAAAAAAGTCAACTCAGTGCTTTGATGTTTGTCAAACCTGCTAAAGAAAAAAGGTCGGTTTTATAATGCATATACTGCATGCAATAAATGCAATTATTTCATACAGACACAGTTCAAGATACTCTCAATCCACTGCATTTCTCTTGCAAAAGTGGGGCTTTTTTCAGGCAATTATCAAAGTGATACAATCAACAAAGCTGTGTAATTGGGAAGCAAAAAGTCACTTTAATGCAGTTACATCCTAAGGCAGATACTTTCCTTTTCCTGAAGGAACTATTTCCCGCTTCATATTGTTACTTATCAAATACATAACATTTCCTCATGGAAGAAGTCCATGTTTTGTCAAATTATCTTAGGTTTATGCTGACATAAATCAGAGCAGAAGTCAGTGTTATGCTTGCATGATTAAACAGGATTTGACTCAAGCTTTTTGAATAGCTTCAACCACAATATCTGGTAACACTGGTATTTATACTGAATTTATTAAACAGAAGCTTTGTGCAGAATTCTCTACCACCCTAAGTAACATTCACTTCTAACAACCACTCTTGTGTCCTATCTGACATACAGAATCTTACAAATACATTTCTCTAATCCTGATCTTTCCCACTGTGATTCAACCTTCCGGCGTCAGAGTACCAGGCATAGAAAAAGCACCAATACCCAACAACACCGAGTTCCAGAACAGTTCACACATTTACAGCCATAATTACACAGACTGACATTCTGCTCCAATGGCACAGATGTAACACCTGGGAGTCACCACTCGAAGTTCACCAATGTCATCCCAACCGGGTTGTTAAAATAGCAGACGATCTATTCATTATTGTTAGCGAGAACCCAAATGATTTTCTATTTTTAGCACCATCATTGCCCTTCTCTGGTTCCTGACCCAGCACATGCTTCTCTTCAGTTTACGCAGTTGTGCTCTCTCTGATAAGGTGTAGGAGTGAGAATATTGTGGGGTTTTCTTCTCCTTCTCTGAAACTGAACAGTTGAGATTACAAAGCAAGTACTAAACAACCTCTGACTTTTCTTTTATGGAAGTCTTTGGAAATGTATTCCTAACTTTTGCCAAATGCAGAAGCTCTTTGGAATCATGAAAGACCATTCACTATTCCTAATAACTCACCTGTTAAGCAAAACAAAAAAATGCCATAAAACCAAAACCTCACACTCTTACTGAAAATCTGCACTGAAGTATTAGAAATGTGCAGTAAATACATAAATGTATGTGTGCTCTAATGGCTTCCAACAAAAAAATATCAGTCTTAACAGAATGATTTGACCACGTATTTTTAGTATTCATAAACTGAGGAAATAGTATTGGCAAGAATTAAAATTTGGCTTTTAAAGCCACACACACTGTGGTTAATTTTTTTTTCATTCTGCATTTAATGTTCTGAATGCAATTTTAATACAGATTAACAGTAAACTATACCACAAAGAAATACAGCATATATTTAAATGCAAAACAGTATGAATAGAAAAATAAAAAAAACCCAAAACAAAACAACAAAAGAGCGCTTTTTGTTTTGTGCTTTCCTAGGCAAAGGATGGGAAATGAAATTTACACTAACGGAGATGCCAGTTCCAGCCTCGAATCTGGAGAGGCCTGTAGATGGGATGTTGTGACTGAAGCAGGACTGCCTGTACCTCAGCAGGGCTTAAACACTCCAGCAAAACACCGCTACAACCTGACAGAACAGAGATAGCAGATGCCTGTTAATCTAAAAGCCAGAAAGAACACGCTCTCACTTATCTGTCCTTATGAACATAAGCTCGGCAATTCTTCCATTTGTAAACGTGTGTCAGATTTCAAACAGAATGACAAACAGCTCTGAGAGTCCCTGGCCCTCTCTGCCAGCTCCCCCAGGAGCCCAGAATACGTGACCTGTCCCTTTGAACAGGCGCTCCATGTTCAGACGGGAGCCTGCAAGGCTGAATGTGCAATCTTTGTTTGCAACAATCGTTTCAGTGAAGGGGCTCTGAAGTAAGACCACCAGGTACAGTGTCAAAGGGAAAACAAAAAAAAAAACAAAGTGAAATTAAAAATAGAAAACATGTCAAGGCATGACCAAACGGAACTTAGTATCTGAGTAGACAGGCGTCCAAAACAAAACACAATTATCCACCAACATATGTGGTATCCAGAGGACCCAAATCCCACGTCCCTATTTCTCCCACCTGTGTACACAAAGATACACAGAAGTACCACTTCTCAGTCAGACATTCCATTTCTTTGTCTGACCACTGATCTCAAAGCTAGAGGACAAGTTTCTCAGTTCTTGCTCAAACCTTGATGATTACAGCTGTACATTACCAAAAGCTTAAACTGGTTGAAAATCCTGATCTTTACTGTGACTCCCTTGACTGTGATGAAACAAGGTCTATGCCTGGAGTCTTCCTCGTGACAACCTGCTGTGTGTATAGGTCTACAGCTAAATATTACATGTAGATGACTCAATTAGTGCATTATAATGCTAACACCATATGGGATACAGTGTCCCAAAAACATACATCATTTCCCAAAATTGCTAATACCCTGTCTGTCAGTATTAGAACACTATAAACCCCTGCAACTGCAGCAATTTTTTTGAAAACCCAAAGTCCCCTTTTTAGTAGTTGTCTTTCATTAAAGGCATTTTCTGATTTTTTAAACAGAAGAATGGTTCAATACAAACAAGAGAGACTTCAGTTAAAGGGATTTGTTTACATATACCACATGTGTACGCAGTAACTATTCCATCAAGTGAACTGAGACAGCAGATGCCAAGCCATAAATCCTCACTCTCTCTTGGCATTTTACATAAATCTATGAAAATCAAGTTGGAAGAAAATAAACTGGACTTTAAGACACGCAGCCATATTACACTAAGGCAACCGAGAACACACTGCAACCTTGATCAGACATTCACAAGGGCTGTCTAAGTTCAAGCAAAGATTACATCAGGCCTGCTGTGATTAAGGCAATCACCACCCTGAGTGCGTGTTTTCTAGCAGTTACATTTTAACTGCAACATGTAAGTACCTGGCAAAGCAACAGGCAGAGCAGTCCATTTTGCAATTCCACACCTATTAGTAGTCCCCAATTAGACAGCTTTAACATGATGAGCTCCAGAAGTGCCACAGGCCGTGTAAGGGCTTACCACCACAGGGAGAGGTGGATTATGACAAGGGCCAGTGCCAAAGACCAGAAGTTTCAATGAGACAGAATTATAGAGCACATAATAATTTTTATGCTTAGAAATGTGGTTTTCTCCTTCTTCCCACACTATCTGAACAGTATTGAAGAACAGGTTCTCCAAACGTGTTTTATCACAAAGTCTTAACATCTTCTGTGCTCTTGCTTAAGACTCTGATTTTATCCTCTCCTAATCCACCTGCTTTAAGAGACTGTGTGAATCTCTCAATTGAGGTGATAGCAGAAAGGAAAATCCTACAATACCATACATGCCCACTTTTAAACCAAGGTAAAAGAGTGAATTCAAGGTAGCAGTAAACTAAAACTCAGCATCCTAAGGGGGAAAAAAAAAAAAAAACAAAACCAATCCAAAACCCGCTCACACTTTTAAATTCGAGTTCTGTATGTTTAAAAATCACTTAACTGTATTTCAATTTTAGCGAACAAAAGGGGGAATACCTATATAAAAGGCATATCTCTCATAGCCCTATGCAGATTTAAATCAACTTTTTCTTCAGCACAATATACTCTGAGAAATACAAAATCCAGTTTGCCTTTCTACATAGAAGTTGACAGACCTTGAAACAAGTCTGCTGAAGCTGTTATGTGGATTTTGTTGAATCTTAAGTTAATAGTTGTTTCAGAGATTTATTACTATTAATAGGGAGCACAGAAGAAAGCATCAGACACGGTTCTGCGTTAAAAACTTTGTCCTGCGAGTCAAAACATGCAATGGTGCCACCATAGGGCATGCTATGAAGTTTCTGAACTAAACACACAGAGGATCGTTCCAGCAACAAATGTCGTGGATAGAAATATCCTTAATACAAGCCTCTACGGATAGGCAGGCGAGTAGCAAGCACCGGGTACAAGGACACACAGACCAGACCCTTCTTTCTACTAAAAATCACCACGGCAGAAATCTGAGAGGGACCAAGCCGTGCCCTCGGGCCGCCCAGCGAAGCGCTCCCGTCCCTCCACGAGTGTCGGGACAGGGAGGGCGGGCTGGGCGTGGGGACGACACGCCACCATCTGACAGAGGGCCGGGGGCGCGAGGGGCCCAAGGGGCGATCCCCGGGAAATCGCCGTCCCGAGGGCGAGGGCGGCGGCGGCCCCGCGGGGCGAGCAGCGAAGCCGCCGCCGCCTCCCGGCCCGGGAGCGGTGCCCCGAGTGCGCGGCGAGCGCTCG